>JAQZBX010000910.1:0-21560 GCA_029593785.1 Cabassous unicinctus
TAACTAAATTTGAAACGGAAGTGGTTTCACTGAACCAACTTTGTAGGGTTTCCAAATAGTACAAACTATAGGTTTCCCAAGCTTAACAGATTCCTGTGTTTGGCATATCCTTTGCCAGAATTAAGAATGGGGACTATTTCTATGTTGGTTCTTCGATCTCCATTTGATTCACAGATGTAATCATCTGAGGTGAGAGGAGGAGTCAAACGTTTCCACCCTTGTGGGAAAGTGCTGGTCCATTCCATTCTTCATTTTGACTTTTAAGTTGTGTGGTAATATGAAGTCCCTCTAGTCTAGGTGGGAAGTTCTCAATCCTGGGTGCACATCAGAATCACCCAGAAGCTTTACAAAATCCTGTTACCTGGGTTGCACCCCAGAACTCTTAAGTGTGGGATCCAGCATCAACATCTTTAAAACCTCTCAGATGATTCCAGTATGCAGCCAAGGTTGTGTTAACTGGTCAACTCAAAGTGTTGCACTCAGAGGCATCAGTATCACCTGGGAGCATGTTAGAAATACAGAATCTCGGTTCCCACTCCAGAGCAACTAAATCAGAATCTGCATTTTAGCAAGATCCCTGGGTGATATATAGTTACATTAAAGTACTGGTTCTCAAAATGTGGCTTGAAACTGAAAAGGATGTAGAATAATAGTCTGTGTTGTAACATCTGCTCACTTCTGTTAATCTGCCAGTATACCTTCCTTGTTTACCAGTCCAACTGCTGGAGGTTAACAATTTACAAACTAAATGTGCTGCCTTAAACAGTTTTTAAAAAAATCTAGAAAGTGCTTCTTTTGTTTAGGATCAGATTAAATGACAGAAATGCAGCAGAATCACCTGCAAATGTGTTAAAAATGCAAATTCTCAGGTACCACCCCAGACCTCCTGAATGAGAAACTCTAGGGCAAGACCAGCAATCTAGCTTTAGTAAGTCCTCCATGTGAGGCTGATGTCCCTGAAGTTTAAAAACCATTGCTCTAGAGGGTCTGACACCACAGATTCAAGAGGACAGAGTCCATCTTATTTGGCTTAGATCAAGGTTTGTGAGGGGCATTGAAGCAGACAACTACTGTTTCCCAGTTTTATGAATGGCACCACCATCCCACTCAGTGACCCAAGCCAGAAGCCTGGGCAGTGAGTGTCAACTCCTTCAGTCATTTACCTTCTAAATAGCATTAGGATCCATCCATTTCCAGCCAAATGGCAGTTCCCTGAATCAGGTATTTCTCTTACCTGTATGACTTCAATGGCCCCCTAATGGGTATTGCTGACTGCAATTTTACTAAGCCATGTATGTCCATGCCACCAATTTAGTCTTCATAGCCAGGATGGTATGTGTTCTCCCATCTAAAACCCATAGAGGTTTTGCACTGTTCTCAGGATAAGGTCCAAACATCTTAATAGGGCATATAAGGTCATACACGTATGACCAGCTTGTCTCTCGCGCTTCATTCAACATTCACACTCTATCTTCAGGGTGAATTTCTCTCTGTTCTTAAAGGACTCATGCTCTCTTTAACCCCTGGGCCTTTTGTATGTGCTGTTCTATCAGTCTGGAACACAATTCCCCAACCCCACTCACATCTTGGTTTGCCCCACTTTTGCTCAACTTTCACTTCTCTTCAATTTTTAGATATCAATTCTGCAAGGAATCCTTTCCTGCCTTTTGTCTGGCTTATGTGCTCCTCCTAGGTGATCTCATAGCCTCTATAATTCACTTATCCCTATGCCTTTCACAATGTCCCAAGCCATTGTTTGTGTTTACACATCCCAGCATTAGTACAGTGTAGGTGTTTATTAAATATGTATTGGCTGAATGAAGGAGTTAATGGGTAAGACTGGATTCTTATCCCTAGCAAGAAGCCATACTTCCTTCTCAAACACTTTAGAGCAGCGGTTCTTAACAAGAGGTCCATGAGCTTGAATTAAAATTAAAAAAGACAAAACAAAACAAAACAAACATTCTCGTGGGGACGTATTGGTATGGGCGTGATATATTTATTAAATAATACACAGTACAGTGTGGACTTAGTAAGGGGTCCGTGGTTTTCACCTGACTGGCAAAGGGGTCCGTGGAACAAAACAGGTTAAAAATCCTTGCTTTAGAGTGACAGGTCAGTAGTATATATCAGGAAGAACTGAAGTCTGGTCATCTTTTGTGAAAAGGATTTGAAGGGGAGGAAATTAGGTGGGCAGTGAGCTTTTTAAATAAAACTAATTTTTACTGAAACTTAAAAGTAAATATCTAAAGTCAAAATACCAATAAGGGTATAGGGCTCTGATTTTCCATTTTAGAAAAATTTCCATATTCACTCACCCAACAAACATCTGCTAATTCTTACTATGTGCAGGGCTCAGAGTACTAGGAACTTGGGAGACACAAATGTGAAATCAGATCCTGCTGTTGCTGAGAGTCTAAGAAAAACACAAGCCAGGCAAATATTCAACCCTAATCAAGGTGGAGAGTTGAAAGCCATAATGGAGGCATCAAAAAAGTACAAGAGGCTTCTTCCCAGTAAGAGAATCAGGAAAGACTTCATAGAAAAGTAGCATTTAGTCAAACATGGAATGATAGGAAAGCTGTGGACATGTGGTGACTGTCTAGCAGAGGTAGGACCAGCATAAGCAAACTAGGACAGGCCAAGGCAAACCAGGGGTATGTGAACATACCTGACTTTCAAAGGGCATACAAGGAAGTAGGAGGAAATACAGTCAAATGTGGCTGGATTACAGAAGACCCTGAATTCCTGATGAACTGTGTTGCTTTGATTTGTGGGCACCAAGGAGCTACTGACAATTTTTTCAGGAGAAGAGTGACAGGTCAGTTGTGTGTATTAGGAAGAACAGAAGTCTGGTCATTTTTGTGAGAAGGATTTGAAGAGGAGGGAATGAGCAAACAGAATATTCACCATTCCACATAGTTCTAATGAACTATAACACTGATGTCTTAGTAAGTTTAGGGGAGGAACACTCTTGCTCAATTTTGTTCATTGTACTTTTTATCCAGAAATAGTTCTTACTAATGTTAATTATATTTTGAATAATTTCAAAAGAATCTTTGCTACAGGTTTACCTTTCCTTTTTTTTGTCTCCTGTTCATTCTACTAGAATCCTCAATCACCTTTTTCTCTAGTAGAAATACACAATGTAGTGACCTAGGAGGACAGCCCTCTCTCCAGTTGTCTCTCTCAACCTCACTTCAAAGGAACAACTAAATTCAAGGAACGAGAAGTGAATTACTATCTTATACACTAGAACAACATCCCTCATCACCCCACCTCTAGGTAAGACTGCTTCCTTTTAAACAGGTTACGAAGGGGCCCTAGGAGCTGGGCTAGAGTAACACACACACATACACACCTCAGTCATCATTCTACCTCAGTTATAGAGCCTGTTACATGTTACACAACCAACAGACACCAAATAAATGAAGAAAAAAACAAACACCACAACAAAAGACCAATGGCTGTATAATTTCTATACTGCAAACTCTAACATCTCACAAGCAGGATGGTTTTGTGGTTCATCACAGCCTCCACTGTATTTCTTTGGGAAGAATAATTCAGGACTGGATGATAGTAAGCAAATCAATTTATCACCTGGTCCTGACGATTCAGGAAATGTCTTCTCTATTACTCATTGAACTAAGGCCATCAATAAATGTGGCTTTTGCAAATGAAACTTTTAAAAGGTCTGCTCTACAAGGATATGCAATCCACTTCGTTAGATTTTAAAACATGCCACTCCTCTTACTACTGAAAAGGGAGGAGAAAAACAGTCTGTGTTGTAACATCTGCTTACTTCTGTTAACCTGCCAGTATACCTTCCTTGTTCTCCAGGCCAACTGCTGGAGGTTAACAATTTACAAATTAAATGTGCTGCCTAAAGCAGTAAAAAAAAAAAGTTCTTCTTTTGTATTAATTTCCCTGGTTGGTAGCCCACTGAAATCTTATAACATTCTTAAAAAACATAGAGTTCAAAAACAAGGTCTGAGAGCCATCTAGTAAAAATCATTTTATAAAACAGTCCAAATGCCACAGTAATTCCTCAGGTGAGAATTATAGTTTGAGTACTTTATTTTACAGTTTACCAAGAAACCAGGGCTTCAAATCTGATATTCTATCCCTATTAACAACTGGCGAGAAGTTGGCAGGTAACATACATGAGCTAAGATACTAGTCTCTACTTTGGAAATTGATCATGGTCAAGATCTGATCTGAAGAGAAAGCATGTGGTTTGTGTCCAGGATGGTAAGCAAGAGGCTTGCAGTCAGGACGTATACCTGGGCAACATTTCCCTATCCACAGCTCATGGCAGAGAGCTCAAAAGGTAGGAAAGTGATTGCAAAGGTTAATATTACATTTCAACCTAGCTAGGTAATGGTGTATAGTTGTTTAGCCAAGCACAGGACTTCTTGTTACTGTGAAGGTATTTCATAGATGGGATTTACATCTATAATCAGTTGACTGCATCTACAACCAACAAAAGAGACTGCCCCTCAGCAATGTGGGCAGTCTCCTCATCCAATAAGGTGGCAGTCTTAAAAACCAGAACTGAGGATTTCAGAGGTCAAAAGAATTTCTGTCTCAACTTCAGCATTGGCTCTTGCTGGATTTTCCAGCCAGCCAACTTCCCCTAGGGAATTCTGACTAAGGACTTGAATATCCCCTTGACTGGAGTTCCTACTTGTGGTCCACCCTGAGAAGTTTGGACTTGCCAGCCCCCATGGTCATGTGAGTCAATTCGGTTGGTTCTGTTTCTCTGGAGAACCCTAATATAGTGGGTAAAAAAAGATTATAGGGCAGCCGACCCAGTATGTGGGGAATTCAGGAGGAAGAGGAGAAGGAAGACCAACAGCTAACGTAAGGAGTTAGAAATTAAAAACTAAGTACTTTCTACTTAGTTGGAATGCATTCTCTGAAGCATTTGGTAAAGAGGAAAGATCTGGGATATGGCATGACAAGCATTCATGTTACCAGTAGCACTCCCGGAGTTTGGGATTGGGAGTGGAGAACTGGTCACTCAGGACCCAGAGGGACAGGGCTGGCCACTCAGAGATGAGGGATGCAGGGCTGGCTACTCAACACCATAAATGCCACCACACTCAAGGCCAAGTAAGCTTTTGGCAGAAAGTCAGCAGTAAATGTTATTAGCTCCTATCATTAAGGACACCTGACCTGGCAGATTTCCTTTCAGCACCTTAACTTGTCCTCTGTGAAGCAGGCCACACAAACTGCCTCACTGCTTTGAAAGACTCCAGATACATGAAACCCAAATCCAAGTAATCTACTAAACTGGTAGGAGTGGAATGATTATTAAAAACTATTTTCAAATTAATAGTTTAAACTAATAAACAATCTAATTTAGCTTCTGAAATTCTAAACATTCCTGAATCTGAAAAACTCACTTTCCTTGATGTCTATAATCATAAGTAACAGGTAAAATATGAAACACAAGAGTACTTTTAGAGAAATTCTGTGACCGTCAACTTACGTTTGTACCCTCCAGCAATGCCTGACTGTGTCAGACATCTCTGTAATTCATCAGCATCTATTTGTCCATCCTTTTGGGGAAAAAACAGGAAGAGGAAATCACAACAATGATTTGTACTTTCTAGGTCTTGGTTTATCTTCAGTATTCAATGCAGCAATAACAACAAAGAAAACCAGTATCATCACACATGGAACTTTTTCTTAAGGAAGATTTCCAAAAATGGGCATTCTTTTTCTCACTTTACTACCAAAAGTAATTATAAGATGAAAGAAAGAGTTGCCAAGTTATTAAGCCCTTTTCCACAAATCAATAATTAAGGCCATAAACAAAAAAATACACTTCACAATCCCTAAGTAAAGCAGACATTCACTTTCAGGCTCTATTTTAAATTATTATTCAACAACAATTGACAAAGTCTGAATGCTGTTTGCACCTGTACATTAGGATTGCAAATACTTTTTCATCATTTCCTCTATATTCCCTGATTTAAATATGGCATAAACATTTTCAAGCAAAGGTTCCTCTTCTAATAAAACACTCAGGTGAATTCAAAAGTTCTTCCATTGATAAGTGATATTTTTAATGTATGACTAAAACTACTCTTCTTTCAGCCTGAGCCAGGAAATTGCCAATGCTGAGCATTTTAAAGTAAAATTATTATGTAGGTGCCTAAAGATCTTTTTCTTCTTTTTTTTTTTTTTGGTGGTGGTGATGATGAGGACACAACTGATATCAGTCATTAAGAAGATTAAAACACTTGGTTCAAACAGAGAGAGGACTCCTTGAGTGCCCTGTCTTATGATTTGGTGAATAGTTTTTTTTCAGAACGTCACAATTATATCCAGAAGATACAGGTTTCCAATGCCTAATCACTGGCTACACTAGGTCAGAACTAGACCCATGTCATTTTTAGGGGTTTAAAAATAAATCACCTAATTCCTCAAGTCCATAGGTATTCTACATTATATATAAATGAGGAGCAGAGTCAATAAAGACAGTGGATATGCTGAATATAGGCCAGCACTGTTGAAAGCTAAGCAGGTGGAGTCACTTACACTACTGGAGGTACAGGCAATCTAAGAATGCTAGTATTGGGGATTGCCATGTCTTGTGGTTTCAAAGATACAGATCATTCGCAGATTAAGCAGATACTTAAGGGGAAGCTCTTCTAGTTTTAGATTCAATTTTCCATTCAATTTCTCGAACTGTAATTCTTAGGGTGCTATTTTAAAAGGTGGTCTTGGGTTTTTATCCCAAAGTAGTCTACATTATTTTCACATTAAGATTTTGTTATTTCTAGCTTTTGATCAAAGAGAAACAAAAATGAATTCCTGAAGACAAAGATCTCTTCTGGACATGTCTGGGTTATATTTACAGTGTATTTACTATACATAGGGACAGTGTCCTCTCTCAAGGTTAACCAGCACCTGTGGACTCCCTTGTTATACGACTCAAATGTACAGAGTGAAAGGCCTTGGGGAGCTGACCTTAATTCTCTCTCTGGGTCAATAGGCCACACCACCTCTAAGGGCATGGAAGAGCTGACTTAACAACAGCATCTACATCAAAGAGAAACTAAACTGTTCATAGGATTAACTTCCTGTAGCCAATTAATAACTTTCCTATTGAGAAGTTGGGTTTTTACCAAAATAACTACTGCCTAAGGGATGGTGAGGGTTGATTGATTAACAATCTAATTTAACGCAAAGAAAGTATCCATTAGAATTTCGCTACATAATTATTTATAAATGTCTTTAAATTGTACAAACACTAGTTTATGTTCACCAGATCTTGAATTTCTTCTCTTGAAACTATCCTGGATCCTCAAAATTCACAGTAAAGACATCTTCCTACCTTACAGATCTTGAAAGTACATTTATAATCTTCTATTCTATTCAACTTGACTCTAATTCAATCACAAGTTTAGTTTTGAAACAATAAACACAAGTAACACTTTGTCACATTTTGTCCTGAATATTCAGAAATGAGTGTTTATCAATTTCCTTCTCTTTTTTCTGTTGCAAAAGGAAAGGCATTTATTTCCTGAGGATAGTTCGTCTTTATATGCCACTATAACAAAAGCAAATAAGAATGAAAAATCTGACAATGTTTTTAATATTAAAGAGAAAACCTAACCTGTCCAGCTACAGCAGCAAAGTAACCATACAGCGGATCCTGAGTTTGTCCGGGAAACGCAGGCCCTCCAGGAGCCCCTCCATACTGTGAAACAGAAAACGTACAATCATCATTAAGTGCCTTTGCGCAAAGCCAGCCAACAGCACGTTCTTCATATTATATATCTCCTCACCACCGAGCACATTAGCACATTCCAACTGCAATCACTCCACCCCTTTCTTCCAAACTCACTCCATTGCAATTTTAAAACTGGTGATTTAGACCAAAATGAGGTGTCCTGAAAGTGACATCTGCATAAGGGAAACTTTAAAATTCCTATTAACCGGCAGGATCCTGAGATGAATGCAACCTGGGCAAGCAACTCAGGGGCAAGGCTCGGAATTGTTCTCCTTTTTAATTTTGTAGTTTTTACGGTACTTTAAAAACTTCTTAAGTACCATGTAAGGAGGAATTGGTAAAACACCGATACATGTGTTGCGTAAGGAGAAGATGCCAGGACTGTATTCCATAGAGAGTACTGTGTCCTCGGCAGCTGTGAGACCCAGAAAAGAAAACAGCCTTGGAAACAGTTACCAAGACGACGCGCATCCCAGGTGCCAGGCGAAGCGGCCTTCCACGGGAAGGGCTTTTAAGCTAGCAGCAGATAGGCCCTGATTTTTTTCTTCTTCTTCTCACCTTTTTTTAAAGGGAGGAAGATGGTTCTCTGGGCCGTTTTAGTTTAAAAATGGCTAGGTTTTTTTCTTTTCTTTAAGGGAAAACAGAGGAGGGAGAAGGGGGAAGCTAACACCCAATTTGCACAACTTCACGCCGCGTAACCAAACGCCACAGGGTAGGCCTTCTGGGTCACGCTCTACCCCGTGCCTTGGCCCGTCGAGCCACCGGGAAGGAGGAGAGTTGGAGGAAAGGAGGGAGAGAGAAAAGAGGGCGAATCGCAGGGGCCTGGGGCGAGGCAGAGAGCAGGGAGAAGCAGGGAGTGGAGCCGCCCCGTCAGCGCCTCTTCCCCGCCTGTCGCAGAGTCGCCTCTCGGAGTGCGGCCTCTCGGGGTCTCGGAGTCCGAGGGTCGCGCCCCGGCCGCGAGCCCGCGCGGGCAGCACTTACCCCGCCAGGGTAGTACCCGCCGCCGGCCCCAGGGTGACCCGGGTACGCCATGGTGCAGACTGCGCCGCCGCCCTGCACGCCCGCCCACCCCGCAGCGCGGGGGCCGCCCTGGACCGCACCACGCGGGCAGGCGGGGGACACTTTCCTGCAGCTGCCCGCGCCCGGCTTCCGCTCGCAGCCTTGGCGCCCCTACCTGGGCTCTTCGGTGTTGTGATTGTGGTTTGGGCGCCAAGGCACTGCATAGTCGAAGGTCCTGCACTGTTCAACTAACTGCGATACAATTCACTCTCGGGTCCTTCCTCCCTTCGAAACTAATGGAGCGTTCCAACACCAACCCTGCGCCCGGGGAACTTTTTTTCTCTGGCTCTCATTTCCTATTTTGCTTTCTGGCACGTTTGTTATTTTAAGCAACTTTATAGAACCGGATGGGATGGGGTTGAATGCATTTAGGCAGCTGTTAGATGCTGATCTGTGAATGAGATGCTGAAAGATCAAAATGTGAAAGCGCCCTAGGAAGACGGGAATAAACTTCAGAAACTGTGTGAAAGGGGCGTTAGGCTTGCGGTTGCATATTTCACTGTACTACAAAGGTGTGTTTCCTTCCTGGAGAATTTTGTCATCTCCTGGCTAACCTGGGCGTAACTCAGATACGGCCAGAGAAGAACAGAGGGTATAAACTCAGCAGGGCAGCCTCGCCCAGGGCAGGGCGTTCTTAGAAAAATGACTTGTTTGAGTTATCTGGATGATTCAGGCAGAACAACCCATTTCCCCAAGATTACTCGGCTACTTGTGTGTGTGTGTTCTCATAAACTTTTATTTGTGGACACTGAATATTCTCTGACCTTTCTTGCCCCCCTGCATCTCCACTTTCCTTGAGGAGGGGATTTCTCCCGTAGCCATTTCATCCACAGCTGAGACCTGACAGTCTTCAGAACAACCCTCTCCAGGGTTGCAGGCAATGTAGCCAGTGTTGGTGTAGACAATTTGCCCTCTGGGCGTGAACAGGGTGGGTAGAGCCTAAAGGAACAAACTTATAGAATAAACAGACAGGGTCCTATGTAACCTGGGTAAGACTCCACTCCTGAAACAGGAACGGGAAGAACCCATCTCCAGCTAAAGAGGGAAAGCAGAAAGAACTTCACTGACTACACCATAACAGTGTTCAGTAAATACCTGTGTTTTTTTTTTTTTTTTTTTTTTGCCTTTTGTTTTTTATCCACCTCTCAGTGACTTGACACAACAGTCCCAAAGAAAGTTATCCAAGCCCCGGATGGGAAGTGGGGAATTCAAATCCCAAGTCAGGTCTCAACTGAGCAGGGATGAAGACCTAAAATGGAAGGAAGGGCCAGCCAGACACCCAGTCCTCCCTGTCCAGGTTAAGGGAGAACAGACGTCCCTGTGACCCATCCCTGCCCTCATCTGAGTCTTCAGGCTGTAAAGGTTCCGTGTCATTTTTAACGACTAACAAGGGTCCTAGTGTCCTCCCAGGACAGGTGTCTGTTTCCTCAGTCCACGGTGTTGGGGACATCTTCCACATCTTGAGGCACTGCACTCCGGAGCTCATGCCTGATCTCAGGGGACAGTTGTGGATGGGGCTGTAGCCGGAGCAGCTCCAGGAGGGCCTCTTTCTGATCTGTGGCCAGGTCCGCCTTGTAACGCTGGACCAAGGTCAGGAGGCACTGATGCCAGAGCACGGGGAGTTCACGCTTCTCTGTCCGGAAACCCAGGAAATGGAAGACCAGAGCGTCCTGCACTCGGTAGGGCACTGCGTGTTTCTTGCCTAGCAGCAGTCACAGGAAGATGCTGTTGTGGTCCATCTCAGCTATTTTCAGCATGGCTGCACTGGAGTGCAACACAGGGATGGAGCACTTGGTGACGATGATGGCTTCCCTCAGGGTACAGGTGCCCGACTCGCATAGTGGCATCAGGATCCCTTTGAACCAGGCTCCAGGCTTGAATAAGGCCTTCTTCAGTGCCATGTAGAGGTGGAAGTTGAGTCGCTTGTATTGGGCGATGTCTTCTCGTACTCAGGGAAGCAGGAAAGGTTGTAGAAGCACTGGGCCATACGTTCCTTCAGGTTAAGAGTTGAAAATCCTGGTGGCTTGGTACATGGCCGCTGCAGTCCAGGTTTCACGCTCTGTGACATAAAGGATTTGCTTCCAGTTGAAGAGTGCAGGAATAATCTTAAATGTCTTGGGCAGTTTCCCACCTCGGTACTTAGATAACACCAACCGGACCCCTTGGTAGACCTCCAGGACCGAGGGTCCAGTTGGGGCATAGGGAAACCAGACACCTCTGACATGACCGTTTCAACCTCCATCAGCTTATCAGTCACCTTCTCCACGATGATGTCAGCCAGGGTGCGCCTAGCAGGAGGGTTCATGAACATCTCAATGGCACGCTCGTCCTCAGCGTCCACGTCCACTTCTGCTTGGTTGCTCATCCCTGTCCCTGAGCAGCCTTCGCCAGGGTGGGCCACTCCTCATGACCCATCCTGCGGCACTCCTGGACCCAGCCGCGTGGTGCGCTCCCTCGGCGCCGTGGGTCTTTCTCCAGTGCCATGCTCAGCCTCCGGCGTCTCCTGCTGCTGCCTCGCTTGCTGCAAAATCCGTCGCCAGTCAGCGCCACACATACTCTTCCTCTTCTCTGGTCCCGCAGCCCCGTCGCTTTTACCGGGCCCCAGCCGCACCGCGTCCCCAACCCAGGATCTGCTCGGCCAGGGGTGCGTGTTTTTCCTGACTCCCCGCCTCCCGGGCCACCCTGAATTTGGGCATTTTTCTCGAAAAAGTTGCTGCGAAAGCTCACACGTGAGGACCGGAAGCAAGCAGTGCGCTTGCGCAGTGAACTCCAGGTGGTCAGAAGCCGCTCCGAGAGCACGACGCCTCGCAGCGGTCTAGGATAGAAGTGCCATCAGAGACAGTCCCTAAAACCGCTCACAGGCCCCAAGGATGACTGCTTTAAGTGTGGCAGTCCGAGCATGCTTTCCTAGCATCTTGGAAAGATGTATAGGGTGCCGCCAAATGGAAATTTCCATAATTGCAAGCCTGGGGATGAGAGTCGTGTGGATGACATGGCTCAGCTACTTTTTTGAGGTACCAGGCGGGAGATTTATGAACCCTGAACGTTGTATGTGGGAAGCCGGCGCTCAACCACTGAGTCACATCGGCTTCCCTGAGTTGGCTTTTTTGTTTGTTTTGCTTGTTGTTTGTTGTTGTTATTTTTTTTTCAGGAGGCACCCTGAACCGAATGGGAACCACCCATGTGGAAAGTGGGCTCTCAACGGCTTGAATCATGTCTGCTCCCTCAGCTACTTTTTATACAAGAAAAATTTAGAGCCTCGGTGGTAAATAACCCAAGTGAAGTACCGATCTCTTATTTTTTTTGTTTCATACGTTTTTTTTCCCCAGCTGGAATTGAACCGTGTGAAACAATTTAGACGTGAGATTTTTGTTTGATTTTATGTAACTTCAATAACACAGAAAATTGCTTGTTTGTTCCTCACTGTTAAGGACTAGACTTGTTTTTCTGAAGTTTACTCTTCTAAGAAAGGCATCAATGAGTGAGTTTCATAGTATTTGCTTTGGAGGTTGTACAAAAAGATTCAGAGAGTCATGCAACATTTAATAAATACTACAGCTCATGCTGATTGTGGCGCTATGCTTGTTTGCGTTGGTGGACAAGGTCCCTTCATTTCCAGTTTCTTAGCTACACACTCACCAAGTTCAGTGTTTTCCTCTTGTGTGTAACTTCTCTTTCTTCATTCTCACATTCTCTTTTTGGATATCCCAAATCCAGAAATGAATGTTCTGAACCTTGAGAAAAATTCTGAGAGACCCCATTGTTCCCATAGCAGGCAACCAATATGTTGCTTGTTTTGTGTTTGAGTCAGTAGATTCCTGCTTTTAAATACTGTAGCAACCATCAAGTTGGATTAGTCATTATATGAGTTCCTCAGCCTCTGCTTTGAAGCCTGTTTCTTCAGAAAGAGATAACCATAAAAATAAATGATGAGGACCAAACCCTAATACTTAAGCTTTGTCTAATTCAAATTTGAATGTAAGCTTTTTCAAGACTGAAGTTTGAAAGAAATGTATAGCATATAAAATATTTGTAAGTAATGCAGAGTTAGCTTATGGATAAATGACTGCTATTTGTCATTTAAGTTGCTGAAAGATATCTTACTGCTCTGCTGCTAAAAATTGAGTTTTAATGTGGTACTGTAAATGAAATTCTTACAATTATTGCTATCAAATTCCTAATAATATGAACTCAATGATATACTGTCTGGAACAAATAAATTAACTCCTTTCTGTTATACCCTTATACAAGAATTCTAGAAAGAAATGTATCGGTAAGCCACTGCTACTTCAGTTCATGAAAAAAATATTGTGGCAACTAATAACAACAACAAACATATATATAATACTTATTAAGTGCCAGACCCTATTCTAAGCACTTTACGTATTTGCTTGATCCTCATAAAACCCTGTGAAATAAGTGTTGTTATCATCTTCATTATACAGCTGAAACAGTTGCTGAGGGAACTTGCCCAAAGTGAAGGGACACAAAGCTGAGCCATCCTGCCAGGCAGTCTGGCTCTGGAGTCTGCTCTAAATAAGGGGTCAGCAAACTTTGTGAAGGGCCAGATAGTAAATATTTCAGGCCTGGTGGACCATACAGTGTCTGTAGCAACTATTCAGCTATGCTTTTGTCACATGAAGGCATCCAGTGACAATATGTAAATGGAGGGCATGGCTATATTCTAATATAACTATTTATGGAAACTGAAATTTGAATTTCATATAGTTTTCATATGTCATTAAATCTTCTTCTTTTTTTTTTTTTTTTCTTACAACCATTTAAAAATGTAAAGACCATTCTTAGCTCCAGGATATACAAAAACAGGAGGCAGGCCAGATTTGGCCCTTAAACAGCAATTTGCCTCCCCTTGCTGGAAACCCCTGCAGGAAAGCCCTGCAGGATGCTGGCTTATAACTCTGGGAGTAGAGCACTTTAATAAGTGATTTGCTGACGTTAGGATAAAGCTTATAGGTAGCTGTGATGGTTTGAAGCCGTATGTAACCCAGAAACGCATGTTCTTAAAGTTAATCCATTCCTGTGGGTGTGGACCCATTCTAAGTACGATCTTTTGGTGAGTAGGATCTTAAGATGTGACCTACTTCATTCAGGATGGGTCTGAATCCTCTTACTGGAGTCCTTTATAAACAGGATGAAATTCAGACAGAGAGTGTTCTGAGTATAGAGAGGAGTTATATAGAACAAGAACAACAGCTTCCTGCCTCACTGAGAGGGATACATCAGACCAAAGAACAACTTGGACAAGTCCATCTTGGTGAGTTAGTGCGTGTTCATTAGGGGGCTTACATGGGGTCCTCGTCCTTGTGGAGGGAGGAGAGATGACAGTTCCAAGCTTGATCATCCACATCTCACCACAAACGAGGGGTCTTTTTAAATGCATGTTTATGTGCAGATGGGGAAGGTAGGTGAGGGGCAGCAGGACTTCTAAATAATGCAGTGGTTGGGCGGATAACCTTTGCAATGTTTCTCAGTAGGGCAGAAGTTACATATTTACAGTAACTATGTAGGGGACCTATTGTTGTGAATGTAATCAATGGAACAGATAGAGGTTTCTAGGAGAAGAGGTCAAGCATTTATGGTACATGGCTTACCTTGGAACTTTTTAAGAATGGAATTTTGCTGCCACCGGAGAGGGAAAACATTGGAAGGGTTGGGAGAAAATGCAAAGTCATCTATGCCACAGAGAAAAAGCCACAGAAGCAAGAAGCTGAAAGCAATGAAACCCAGAAGAGAAAGGAGAGATCAGCAGATACCATTAAGTGCCTTGCCATGTAACAGAGGAGTTCAGGATCACTGGCAGCCAGTCTTGAGGAAGGAAGCATCGTCTTGGTGATGCCTTGATTTAGACATTTTCGTGGCTTCAAAGCTGTAAGCTTGTAAGCTAATAAATTCCCATAGTTAAAGCCAACACTTTTTATGGTATCTGCTTTGGGTAGCTTAGTAAACTAGAACAGTAGGATTGCCTGAGTCACCCTGATGGAGTCCTATGTATAAAATGGCTTCTTTGTAGTCGTCCCAGTTGCCCAATAAAAAGCTCAAAGGGAGTACTGTGAATCCTGACTTGTCTGCTTCATCCTAAGTTATATAACAAAAGGACACATAAAATGACAAAGTTGAATGCGAGGCTATCTTTTAAATGTCTGTCCATATAACATGGATCCCTTAGTTCATAGGCTGAGTGTTAGAGGTTTTCTATTGCAAAGTTCACAATGTATGATTAACAGACTGTGAAAGAAAGGCAACCTCCACCCAGGGCCTACGTGACCGATTGAACAAGCCATAGCCTATGTGCGTAAATGCAACCAACCATTTCTTCACAAGAATAAAGGAACCACATGATGCTTTGATCTCCACTCCCTTCCTGACCAAGGCTCCATCAACCCCTCTTGCATCCCAAGAGTACATTACTCCCTAGCCCACTACCCCCTTAACCATACAAGGGAAAGAATTCACTCCTACGGTCCCCTATTGGCCCCTAAGTCTTACCTGAATCCTAACCCCTCTCTCGCTGATTAACATTTCTTCGCCTTTTAAAGTACTGTATAAATTCATAACTACCCCTTCCAGGCTGAAATCTATTCTTCAGACCCCCTCAGCTGGGAGAATTCCTCAATAAATTTCCTGCCTGTAATCATCAGTCTCTGCGTCCCAGTGAGCACTGTTTTTTACTAACACTGAGTATTGTCAAACCTAAAAAAATTCAAGAAAGAATAAAGACTCAATAAGAACCCTACAAAAACAGAGGCAATTTCCTTTTCTTGTTTTGATATTTATTCCAATGGAAGGGGTGGAGAAATAATCAACTTTACTAAGTTCTTAGTACATGCCAGGTATTGTACTAGGAATTTCCTTATCGCATTGTACTTTAATCACATAACCTACAAAAGAAGATGTCATTATCCCCATTATAAAATTAGAAAACTGAGACATAGGTGTCTTCCCAAAATTATATACGAGGACTTGACCCCCAATCTATCTAACTCTAAAGCATGGGTATTTTAAAATAAAAACAAACTACAAACGCACTAAATCAAGCACACATTTCCCCCTCATTGTATTGCTTCCTGAAGAATTAGGGCCAAAGAGGGGCTGCAGTAAAAGAATTTTAGAAGTAGAAAAACCCTCCAAAAGTCCCGTCTGCCTTGGGCAAGACCATACAAATCACCAAAAAGTGATGCTTATCTTCCCTAAATATAATGTAGGGGAAGAGAATTCACTCTTCTTTCATGGCTATTTTAATTTTGAACTGAATAAAAACCCCAGCAGAGTAAGAACTCATTCTTGGAAAAAAAAAAAAAAAGAATTCATTCATATCTTTATACCTTCAAATCATAGAATCCTACATATGGACTCTTTACAAGCCATTTAAAGAAACTCAGTAACAGAGTACGCAAGCTATATATTTATATTTATAAAGTTAGAAGAGGGATTCTTAACTGATGTGGACAGTCTGGGGAATTTAGAATATTATGTCATTTGTCCTAATGATTTATTAAGTCCTGGAAAAAGACTGTGTGAGTTATCCAGCCAAGCCACAATTATTGAGAGGTGTAGCAGCAGCATGGAGTTAGAAAGAGGGCTGTAGAGCGTTTATAGATAGGGCATGGATCATAGTTTTTTGGAGATGTCATTGGAATC
Organism: Cabassous unicinctus; assembly: GCA_029593785.1. NCBI lineage: Eukaryota > Metazoa > Chordata > Mammalia > Cingulata > Chlamyphoridae > Cabassous > Cabassous unicinctus. The sequence goes on from JAQZBX010000910.1 coordinate 16,466, forward strand.
ACAAAGGTCTACTTTGTGATCATCTACTCCAATCATCTTATTTTACAAATGAAGAAACCGAGCTTGTGAGATGGTAAATTACTCAATCTTTTGAAGTGCTGATCTAGCTTAATGTACACATTTTACTCTTCTCAACTGAAGCTCTGGCATATCTGAATATGCTTCTCAGAGAGGATCCTATTCTTTTGTAGTACACCTTCCTCTCCCACCCCTAATCTATCTCTTCTCATGTTTTCAAGACAAAAGCAGTGTGGACACTCTCTTTGTCCTTGGAGAAAACTTAAAGATCTATGTATAGTAGTCATCCAGAACTTCCTTACTCAGATAAGTGGTGAAAGAAATAGGTTAGCTAAGTAACAGCAGCTATTTCACCATTTTCTGCAGTTGAATTAATCACTGGTCTAGTATATCAGGAAGAAATGAGCAATAACATTTGCCAGGTTAAGGTCTCAACTTCCTTTAACTCTAATCTGGTGTGGCACCTCTTGAATTAAAGACCTCTCCCTTAGAGAGAACCTCAGTTCTCCAAATATGTGGAAGTGATTGTTTGATAACATTAGAGGTAAGCAATAAATATTATCCCCATTTTTTTAAGATTGTTGGTAGTTTGAAGACTAGGACCTTCACTTGAGAATAAAAGAAACTCTTTTTCTAACTGCCCAAAGTAAGAGCTCAATTAATCTTGCAACTATGTAAGTGTCTTTGGGGGATATTCCATAATTGAAGTTTTAGTGCTTGCATGTAAAGTGTTTAATGGAATTTTGGCTAGGTAGTCCCTAGTCACATATAGCTATTGAGCTTGTGAAATGAGGAACTAATTTTAAAATCATATTTAATTTAAATTTAAGCAGTGACATGTGGCTAGGGGCTACCCTATTGGGCAGTGCAGGAACCCTTTCCCCTGTGTTGGTCATCCCTTACCTGGAGCTCAGGAAAAGCAAGCTCACTCTACTTGCCTGGAGTTAGCATGATGAACAAAATGAATGGGTTAATAAAACACAGCAAGGGCAGTCGGTTATAGGCCTTATGGCAAATATTCCCATGTACTTGCTCCTACTGAATAGGTAACTACTGCCCTGTTTCTTTCTGTAGTGAAGCTCTTAGCTAAGATGGATGATCAGGATTACCCAGGACAAGGATTTTGGAAGATGTAGATAGAGATAGAGATAGAGATAGAGATAGAGATAGAGATATGAGCTGTCTGAAACTGGTAAGCTAGAGATGAGCTCCCCATCACTGGAGGTGATCAAGCAGAGGCTATCAGCTATGGTAAAGGGTAGGTTTTTATTTTGGATGGAGGATTGGGTAAGATGATAATGAAAACCTTGAGTCCATTTGATGCCCTATAGATTAAAAAGTATTTTCTAATAGCCTTCTTTTATCTTTACCACAGCCACACCACTGAGCTTATTTCTTCTTTGCAGGGTGAAGAAATTGAGGCCCTGCAACTTGCTCTGTCACCAAGGTGAGTAGCAGCAATGCTGGTATTAAACACTCATCTTCTGACTTCAAGTCTTTTCTCAACCTCATATTATTCTTTAAGGACTTTTCTTTCTATGATTCTTCAATTCTATTGGATCAAGAATTTGGGGGATTTTTTTTTCTCGTCCTGAATAGAAATATGTTTCAGAAACCAGAATATTAAACTAATTTAAAGGACCTGTCAAACAATGGAAACCTATTCTAGTCTATTACTAGCAGTTGAAAGGATTAGTTCTAGGGTAGACAATTACTTTTTTGAAAAAAGGTGTAAATATGCATAGCTAAAGGGAAGTAAAGAGACAGGCACAAAAGTTGGCCATTACTAGTACTTTCTGAGGCTTACACTAATTCTCAAGCCTCTGCAACTTCTACTTGTTGCCTATACTACCTTTTGGACCAGGCGGACAGGAATATCTTGAATGCTGAAGCTGTATTCCCAGGTAAAAAAAATCGCCTGTATTTCAGCATCAGACAAATTTCCCTGAGATGAATGCTGCCAAGCACACTGGACTAATTGTATTGCAGGATGTTCTCAATAAAACACGTAAGGAGGTTATAGTCTAGAAACTGGTTGTTTGCAACCTGGGGAATATTATCTTATAAAAGTCAGTTTATAACTGGTTCCAGGCCTGCCCTTCAAGGTTGTTTTAACCCATTGTTCTTCTGAAGAGAACAAATCCTGGAGCCAGGGGCAGGGTGATGTAGGGAGGACACACTTAGGGCTAATTTTCTGTCCACTTCCCACCCCATCTCAGTCCTTTATCCTGCCAAAGCTGAAGTCACAGCATCTATCCAGAACCAGAGGCCAAGGAGAAACCAGAAACCAGGGTACAGTCTCTATCAGTGTGATTATCATGGGGGAGGGTGGCTTGGGGGAGTGGAAAAAACTAGAAAAATTCCAAACTACAGCTCTGGGAAAGGAAGAATGATTATTTTTGACATTCAGGCACCCAAAAGGACAAACTCATATGAAGCTTATAAATGTCAGTTGTATTTAAAGTGGGAATTACCTTAATTAGGAGTAACATATCTCTTACTTTATATAAATTTTTTTTCAGGAAGCTACTTGCCTATTTTCAAATAGTGGGAAGTCAGTGGCAAAGATAATAAAGCCATCTAAGTTAATTGATTCCCACTTCTGTATTTTATCCGAGAAGTCACAAATTGTGATATTGCTATTATGGTAAGCGAAGACTTACGCTTTATTTTAATGCTGTATCCAAACCTAATTTATGAATACACTAAAAATCAAGCTTGTCAGTTACCTAAGATTTTGTATGGGAGAATCAATCTAACTTTCTCAGTCTAAACATATTATCAGAAGAACTATAGGTATTTTCAATTATGGTACATGCTTTGTTGAAAAATCTCCTGATATTATGTTAGAACAAGCAATTGATATTGTTTCCAACTTACTAAAATGGGGAAAATAATTTAAAAATAGATCTGATTTTCCCAGACCAATAAATAAATAAATAAATAAATAAAGGCTTTTCTTTTGGTAAATGAGAGAAATTTGGAGTTACTGAGTGAAGCTACATAGAGAACTTGATATTCTACAAAATCTGATTCCTATTAGTTTATACTAATACTCTTGATGAGAAAATCCATTTCGTTTTTGTATACCTTTTAATCATCTCAAGGTTGAGAACATGTTTTTCTATTTAAAAAGTAATTTCATTTACCATATTTATTAATTTCTAGATTTCACTCTTAAATTTTTGTCCCTCAAAGAACATTTAGATAGTATTTAGTAAAAATAAAACTTTACAGATATTCCAAGCCTGAAAAACAATGGGTCAATAGAATTATACAAACGAACACATTTCTTATATCTCATTAGTAGAATTAGAAAATTTGAGTTGTTAGCAACTGCCTAAAATTGAATAAGTGTCTTTTACTTACCTGCATCTTGAGGTGAGGTCTAGAGGTGCAAGCTGGTGATTCTGAAGAGAAGTGTCTCTGCAGGGTGGCAAACAGAAGAATCAAGAAATACAAATGATTACAACAGATTAATCACATTGCCCTCTGATCCCTTGGCAATCAGTAACCAAGTATAAACATGTTCAGCAGTGTAGGCAGCTTTCCCATAGACCCCAGAGAGGCCTTCTATGGAATGTGCTTGTTTCAATGTTAAAAAGAACTACCCTAGTTAAGGCAGCCAGGAGCCAACAGAAACATACACACACAGCTCAATATTTTAAATTCCAATGGAAATATTGCCTCTGTCGGAGACTGTAAGAGTTGTAGAACTGTGTGGAAATGTTATAGTGGTGGAGAAAGGCTGGCTCAGACCAGCCAGTGAGAGCCAATTTTTAGGAACTTTGCCAGGCCTTGTTAAACACTGCAAATTTTTCAAATTAAATTTCCCTAATTTACTGAAAATTAAGGTAACAGATACTCAAAACTCATTACTTCTTAATTATTTTGCTACATTTATACCACAGAGTGATGTAATGCTGCACATTAATTCCTAATTCCAAGTTCAATGACATCATGTTAGTAGCTTGAAATAGGCCGTGGTGGGAGTATTTACATCATGGAAATCAGCTTGCACTATAAATCAGTGCTTGATTTATTGTTTTGCTGATTGTTTACTCTAGACTTATGAAAATGTTAGAGGAAATATTGATAATGTAGATTAAAGTTATAAGTATGTTGTATCTGTAGCCATTACATTGTGTATTGCACAAAAAGTTGAGGAAATAGATAATTTTTAATCATTTTAATTTATTAGAACTATCTTCTTGGTCTTATGAAGGATTAACTTCACCATAGCTAGCTATGGGGAAAAATGTATCTGTTAAGTTTAATTTTACAGCATGAAGTTTATTTGAATTATTTTCAGGATTTTGTAGATAGAATCAAACAGTGTTCTAATTTCTGCAACTATACAAAAAGTCAAAAAGAAAACATTATTGCAACAGGTAGTGCTGAAGCTGAAAGAAGTTTCAGCTTAATGACAATTTGTGGTTGAGAAGTAGTTTAACAATAAATCACATAACAGATTTAATGACAATAAATTTATTTGCGAAGTGCTAGTGGATTGAGATGCAACTCCATTTGTCAAATCATGGCTGAATTCCAACAATAGCATGGCTATGGATATGAAAGTACAGCAAAATAATCAATAAAAGTTTTCTGTGAAAATCAACTGACTATTGAAATTGGTAATAAAAATTATTGTGTATTTATTTTTAAATTGTGTGCTATACACATCCTTTATATTGGTAAAATTTATAATAAACTTTTGTGTATATAGGTGGTGGTGTGTTTTTTTTCCTTTGAGAGCTAGTTGTTAAACATTTACTAGCACAACACTGGATGCAACCTAAAGGGCAGGGTAGTGTCTTTTGCGTTCAAGGGCTTCAGCTGTGGGCTTGGTATTGACTGGCAAACTAGAAGCATGTAACAGAATGTTTTCAGCACACCTAGGTAAATTTTAAAAACTTATCTTCAGGGCCTTCATATTCTTCTCTTTGTTCTTGTCTTCCAGGTTCTAGGAACAACTATAGCAGATCCTTAGGCTTCCTTCATGTAGCTCTGTGACTGTCCAAAGTCCCTGCTTTGCAATTCAGCCCCTCTTAAAGAGCTCTTGAGGGACCAGATGTGG
>JAQZBX010000910.1:21660-40406 GCA_029593785.1 Cabassous unicinctus
AAAAAAAAAAAAAAAAAAGCTCTTGACCTTTAAAAACACCACTCTGCCCCTCTTAAACTCCTATCCCATTGGTGTAGAAGCCCTCTTAGAGTGGTTAAACATGATCTAATTAACACATAAATATTACAAAATGTTGGAATTTTGCAATAAACATTTTGTACCCAAGATTAATCGTTAATAATAGAATATGTGGGAAGTTTTTAAAAAATTAAATAATATATTCTTATTGCCGTTTATAAAATAGAGATAAACAAAAAGAAGACCACCCAAAGATTATTGTTAAGATTTTGGTGTGTGTCCTTCCAGGTTTTCTATGCATAAAAATACTTTTCCCTCTAATAAAAATAGTATCATTCTATACGCACTAGTTTGTAACTTACTTTTTGTCTAGAATTTTGAGTAAAATTTTTTCATTTCATCAAAATTTCTTAGTAAATTTTAATGGCTGTAGGGTATTCAATTTTATGACCATTCCACAATTTAATTGTTAACTAATCCCCTATTATTTATATTGCTTCAAAAATTTTATTACATAAAATTCTAAAATGACAATATTATAGTTAATTTTGCTCACATCCTGGATTACTTATTTAGGACATATTCTTAAAACTAGACTTGCAGAGGCAAAGTGTTTGGAATTATTGATAGTGTGGATGATTGAGTATATACACCAATGTAGACACGTTCTTAATCTGCATTCCTGTAGACGTGACACCCTTTGTAAATAGGATATCTTAAATATGTTTTCGTTAAGGTGTGGCCCAACTGAATGAGGGTGGGTCTTAATCCACATTGCTGGAGTCCTTTTTCAGCAGAAGAAATTCAGACAGAAAAGTCACAGGAGGAGCCAGAAGCTGGAAGTCAGCAGAACCCGGAAGAGAAAGGAGAGGATATCACCACGTGATGCAAGGCAAAGAAACAAGGCACGAAACCACAAGGATCTCTGGCAGCCAGCAGCAGAATGTTAGTCTTTGAAGAGAAAGCATTGCCCTGTTGATGCTTTGATTTTGGACTTCTCCTCGCCTCAAAACCGTGAGTCAATAAATTCCCGTGTTTAAGCCAACCTGTTGAATTGGTAATTTCTGTTACGTACAGAACAGAAACACCATTCCTGAAAAACAGAGGACTTTTGAAGCATACTTTTTATTCTGTGTGTCCCTGCAAGTTATCTAAACTATATGTCTAGTTTTTTAAAAAATTAAACCTACATCAGATGTAGGAATTAATCTGTGAATTAAAAAAAATATATAGAGAGAAGACTTTCTTTCCTAAATTCAGGTTTATCAAGGTAGAATTTACAAACAGTAAAATCTACCTTTTTAAAGATACAGTTTTGATTTCAACAAAGACATAGATCTTTATGGATTAGTCTGTATGCCCATTTACCAAGTAAAAAATGATGAAGACTGTTCTAATTTCAACTTTTATTTTTGAGAAGAAATTCCCTCTCCAAATGGGTAAACTGTATTTGTAGCTCCAAATTAACTTATAAAGGAGCACTGAAGCAATCTGTGGAGATAGAGTCCTATTTGTATCAGTATCTCGAGTGCCAGAAAGTGCTTTGACCAGAGTCATATCACTTTGCTAGACATTTTTATTTGCAATAACCCAGGGCTTTCCTAGATTTAGTACTGAAAGTTTCAAGTCCCAGAAAACCCCCCAATGTCAGGCAAACCAGAATGCTTGGTCACCTAGCAAGGTTTCTCAATGACTCTGAGCTATTGAAAAAAGGAACAGATTACTAAGAATGCTGGAAGAGCACCATCCCAAAATCTGGAAAATAAAAACTAATAGAAGTACAATGAGAAACAGACTAATCCACAATCCTACTGGGACATTTTTATACATTTCTCTCAGACCCAAAAGATAAATTAGGCAGAAAATAAGAGACTAGAGAAGACTAGAAAAACATAGTTAACAAGCAGGATCTAATACAGGGGTTCTTAGCAAGGGGTCTGTGAGCTTGAATTGAAATTCAAAAAAACATTCTTGTGGGGATGTGTTGGTGTGGGTGTGATATATTTATTAAATAATAGTATAGTGTGGTCTTAGTAAGGGGTCCATGGTTTTCACCTGACTGGCAAAGGGATCCATGGAACAAAAAAGGTTAAGAATTCTTGGTCTAATATATATATACAATTGTGACCCAACAAAAGGGGGAAAAAAAGGAATGCACATTCTTTCAACATAGAATTTTTCTGAAAATTGACCATGCGATAATCCACAAAGAAAGTCATCAAGAAATCCCAAAAATCAAATATACACATACGTACCTCCTGTTCACTGACAACAAAGGAATTAAAAAAGAAATCAACAACAGAAAGATATTTTCAAAAACTCTGCACGTAGATGTAAGTATTTAAAAAAATGCATTTAAATAACTTTTAGGTCAAAGATACCATTTAAAAATTAAAATTACAGAAACTTGGAACTAAGCTAATGAAAGCAGTACGTTATTATACATCCAAAGCAGTGTTTAGTGAGAAATTTATATCCTTAAATGTATGCATTAGAAAACAAGAAAGACTGAATATAAATGAGCAAAGAAACCAGGAAAAAGAGCAACAACAAACCCAAATAAAGTAGACTGAAAGAATTGAGAAATAAATATTGAAGAAACATAAAACAAACCAAAAAATCAATCTGAGTTTATTAACAAAACCAAAGTCTAGTTGTATATGAAATCTAATAAACAAATGTTTGGCCTGAACTATCAAGGAGAAAAGGGAGCAACAGCAGCAAAAAAGGACACAGAAGGAATAAAAAAGTACATTTTAATACAATACTATTTGTGGTAGATTGTGTAATTATCCCCAGTTCTTCATCTCCCCCTATATCAATGCCTTTTGTCATGTAAGTTTGCAGTTCCCCTTGCTAGAGGTAGACTGTATCCACCCCATACCCAATACTTGGCTGGGCCTGTGACTTACTTTGTCCAAAGAGCAAAAGTGACAGAGTGTGCTAATTCTGAGCCTAGACTTTAAGAGTCATCACATGTTTCTATTACTTCACCCGTACTTCTTCCATCAACATGAGAAGAACATGGTCCAAAGAGAATGTGAGACAAAAGGTCAGGAAGACTTGGGTCCAACCTCAAATATGGAGCCAAACCCAGTCAAGCCTCAGACTGGATCAGCTGCCCTAAGGGGATCAGCTGATGCCCAAACGACTTCAGATGTGTGAGCTGGAATGCAGGGTGCTTTATGTTAGTGAGTTTGGGGTGGATGATTATGCAGCATTATGGCAGCTGTGTTACCAATAAATTTGAAAAATCAGAAAACATAAATTTTCTAGAAAAATTTTTGACAATATAGTCCTGTAGCAGTTTGGAAGTTTGATATAGTTATGAATTCCAAAAATAGATACTGGATTATGCTTGTAAACTGGTCTGTTCATCTGAGCATGATTAAGTTATGATTAGGGCATTGACTATGCCACGTCAGTAGGGCGTTGAGCCCCACCCCTTGGTGGGTGGGGTCTCAAAGATAAAAGACATGGCAAAGGACAGAGTTGTAGTAGTTTTGATGTTGGAGTTCTGATGAGGAAGGAGAGAAGGCCCCCGGAATAGAGATGAGCCATCCACCTGACAGTTCACAGCTGGCCTTGTGGAGAGAGGCAAAGCCTAGAGAGCCTCGTAGTCTACAGCTGACCTTGTTGAGGAAACAGAGTTGCTGAACCCAGAGAGAAATGGAGCCCTAGAAAGAGAGGAACCCGGGAAGCCTGAACCCTGGCAAACGTCGGCAGCTGTCTTGCTCCAACATGTGGCAGTGGACTTTGGTGAGGGAAGAAACTTATGCTTTATGGCCTGGTAACTGTAAGCTTCTACCCCAAATAAATACCCTTTATAAAAACCAACTGATTATTGGTATTTTGCATCAGCACCTCTTTGACTGACTAATACAAGACCCAAGAAAAATTAGAAAAAAACTGAATAGAGGAATTATCACACAAGGAAAATTAATATTTCAAAGTTTTGTCATCACCAAATGGTATGTTCTACTAATTCCTCAAAAAAATACTGCACCTGTGTTATACAAGCTATTCCATAACACAGAAAAAGATGGGAAACTACCCAATTCATTAAAAAAAAAAAAGTAGCATAACAGTGGTAACAATACCACACTAGGACAGAAAAAGAAAAGAAAATCATTGGCCAAGCTTAATTGAACATATATGCAGAAATCCTAAATCAAATATTGACAAATCAAACCCAGCAGTTAACTAAAGCAATGACCATAACAAGTGCAAAGATGATATTTTCCTGTGGTGGGTGACACCACGAACAAATTAAAAGACAAGTGACGAACTGTAAGAAAGATTTTCAACATATATAATAGACAAATGATTAGTATGTAGAACATATAATTTTAAAACTCTTGCAAATTCTTAACAAAGAAACAACCCAATAAAATGTACACAGCATATAAACAGGTATTTTCATAGAAAAGGGACTTCAAATGGACAAAAAACATGCTAAAAATTATTCAACATTATTAACAATCAAGGAAATACTAGTTAAATAACAAAGTTATTTAATGCCACCAGGTTGGCCACAAATAATAAGTCTGGTAATACCAAATGTTGGAAAGATGTGGGGAAATAATAACTCCCATTCAATATTCTTGGGATCACAACTTGTTACAACCACTGTGAAAGCAATTTGTCTATATTTGGTAAAGTTGAAAATGTACCTACCTTATGATGTAAAAGTTTGTTAATAGGTTTGTTAATGCAGAGCCATTGAGAGCTGGGGGGAGGAAAGGATAGTTCCTTAAGAGAAACAGGGCCTTATTTATATTTCATACAAATATAAGTACCACAAAAATATTTTTTATCTGGCCTACTCTTGCTGGGAGGTTCCACATGGTGGTTGCAGGTCACTTGTGTACTTGTAAGCCATGCAGAAGGATGTTCATTGAAGTGTTGTTTATATTGGCAAAAAATCAGAAACAATTGTCAACCATTAAGAGTATGGTTAAAGAAATGTTGATAAATGCAATTGTTAAAAGGAATGATTAGAGTTGTGTCAATATTTCTCAAAGACATGTTGTTGAATGAAGGAGGGTAGTTACAGAACAATATAAAACACATCTTTTTCTAAGAAAAAGATACCTGTTTATATGCTGTGTACATTTTATCTTTTTCTAAGAAAAAGATGTCCAAGCATAGAGATGAAATTAGTAACCGTGGTTGCTTTTGGAGAATAGGAGAGGAGACAGGATTGGTGAGGGGTGATAGGGACTTTAATTTTATTTTAGTGTTTCTATTTTAAAGAGGACACTCTATTAATATATTACCTGTACATGTAAAAGTTAATTAAGGTATGGGAAAAGATATCTTATTACTAGTAAGGCAGAGAGCTAAGCTTATGTTTTAGTTCACCACAGACTGCCAATACAAAAATTTCAGAAATGGGTTGGCTTTTATAAAGGGAATTTATTAGGGTAAAATCTTATAGTTCCAAGGTTGTGAAAATGTCCAAATCAAGGCATCATCAGAGATTGTGTCTCACTGAATTGCAGCCGAGAGTAATTAGGCACTTGGTGGCATTATCTAAGGATGCTTTCTCTAGGAGCTCAACTGTGGGCAATCAGGCATATGGTACATCTCTCTCCAGACTATGTCTCTTCAGCTTTGGGCTACTCTTCACCTTCAAGTTGCTTCACTGACTCCAGCCTCTAACCTCTCTCTCAACCTCTTGGGATTTCGCTGTCTTTCTGTGGCCCTGGGGATCCTGGCGTCCTCTCTCACATGGCAGGGTAAAAGTGTGCAGTTCTCTTTCTCTGTATATCTCTTCATATTTCTCCCATTCATATAGGACTCCAGCAAGAAGAGGGCTGAGACTCACCCTGGGTCACACCTCATCGAAGTACTGCAATCAAAGGCCCCCAACGGAATTAACTCCAAGAACATGGTCTTTTCTGGGATCCACAAAAGCTTCAAATTATCACAACTTATAAGCAATGGAAGGTTTTAGAAAGAAAAAGTTTGACAAACTTGCCTATATAAACTATTTTAAATTTTATCCCATAAAACAAAGCAAAACAGTGACATAAAATGTTGGGGAAAAATATTCCACATTTATAATAGTAAGGTGCTAATACATTTTTATGTAAAAAAAACACATATAAATTCTGAAGGACAACATTGTCTCTAAAAGATGATTGTCTGAAGAAAGGAAGTAAACGATTCAAAATTCCTGTTCTTGGTCCTGCTCTTCTATTCAGGCTACTATTACTACTATGGCCAAGTGTTATACACCCAGAACTTTACCAAGTGCACATGACATTGAATCCTCACAATAGTTCTATGAAGTATTTGCTAGTATTATCTTCTATTTTTTCATGAAAAAATGGAGGCACATAGCTAGTTAGAGGTGGAGCTGGCTTGCAATCCCAGGCAGTTTATTCTAGAGCCCATGTTCCTAACACTTTACCTTCTACATCCCATAATGTTAGCTAACATTTAGTGTGCTCTCTGCACCAGGCATTGTATGAGGAACCTTATATGAATCATCTTTTTGAAAAACTCACTACAACCCTTTGAGGTGGTTACACTTATTACCTTATTGTGCAAATGGGGACACTGAGTATTACTGTGTATTAGTTTCCTATTGCCACTGTAACTAAATACCACAAATCTTCTGCTTTAAAACAACACAAATATATTATCTCAGTGTTGTAAAGATCAGAAGTTTGACTTGGGTCTTACTGGGCTAAAATCAAGGTTTTGGCAGGGCTTCATTTCTTCTGGAGGCTCTGAGGAAGGATCTCTTTTCTTGCCTTTTCCAGCTTCTTAGCCCCCTTCAATTTTCAGAGCCAGTAAAGGCTGGTAAGTCTTTTTCACATGGCATCACTCTGACACTGATTCTTTGTCTATTTCCTGTTTCCCCATTTAAAGACCCTCTGATTCCATTGGACTCACCCAGATAATCCAGGATAATCTCTCTGTTTTGAAATCAGCTGATTAGCAACTGTTATCTTAATTCCCCCTTGCCATGAAACCAAACAGATTCCCAGGCCCTTCTTTGGGGGGCCATTTTTCTGCTACCATATAGAGTACTGTGCTCGAGATTGTACTACCAGCAAGTAGAGGAGTGGGGACTCCCAACCCTGCAGTCTAACTCCAAGCCATCACATTTAACCACTGCACTATTCAGTATCTGTTCTGCATCAGCTTTCCACAGGGACACATACTCCATTTCTCTAATAAATCAAGAAGAGAAAATTTAAAGGAATAAAAATTGTCCAATCAATTATATTAGAAAACTGTTTAAATTTTAATACCCAAGGATTTCAAGAAGGTGGTGATGCTGCTCCTCTTTACAAGGTTCATGAAATGTAACTTTGGAAATATATATCAAGAAACAGAAGAATGTTCATTAGCCCAAACCAGCAATTCAGCATTGTAGAAATTATCAGCAGCGCAAGAAATAGGCACCAAGATAGTGATTGTGTCATTTCTTACTCTAATAGCTAAATTGGAAATAATCAAAAAGAGTAGGAAATATGTTTACTAATATACATTTATTTGGTGGAATAGCAGGTAGCCACTGACATATATGGTATGAAGCCTAAATAACAACATAAAACATTGTTATAATACTTTAAGCAAAAAAACGATACAAAATTATATTCATGCTATGACTACAAGTATGTGAAAAGTATAAGCATAGAGGAAAAGGATTGAAGAGATATATATTGATATGATAAGTGTTGAGGGAGGGACATATAGTTAAGGGTGATTGTCTTTATTTTCTAAATAAACTATAATGTGGCAGTATTACTTTGCATTATTTGTTTAAAATAAAATTTTATTGAATTTTATATATAAGTCATACATTATCATATATAAACAAAAAGTGTATAGTAAAAGTTGTGAACTTACAAAACAAACATGCATATCATCATACAGGGCTCCCATATATCACCCCACCACCACCACCTTGCAACAAATGTTGTGAAACATTTGTTACAAACTATGGAAGTGCATCATCAAAATATTACTAACTACAGCCCATACCTTACATTTCCGTGTATATATAAAATACTATATTAGTATCACATATTTGTTATCATTCATGAGAGAACATTTCTATATTTGTCCTGTTAACCACCATCCATCTTCCACCATTGGATTCCCTGTGTTATACAGTCCCATGCTTTGTACAATCCATTCAAAGTGTATACTCAGTGGCTCTCATATTCATCACAGAGTTGTTCTGTCATCACCTCAGTCAATTTTAGAACGTTTTCATTAATCCAAAAGGAAGTATCCCATACCTCCTTATACCACCCTATTGTTGTCCCTTAGAATTGAAATATTTTCTTGCCATTGCTGCAAAATACTACAATATTACTGTTAACTGTCGTCCATAAGTTACATTAGTTGTAATTTCCCCATGTATCACCATGCTCTTAGCACTTTGCAAAAGAAGAATCTTCTTGTATTTATACTATTAAACACAGTCTTCATCCATCACCAAAATCACTGCTATACATTAACTAGATTATTCTCTAGTTTCCTTTTAATTGACATGTCTGTTTACAGACTACCCCTTTCAGCCACAATCAATTTATAAATCAGCAGTGTAAGTTATATTCACTATAATGTGTTACCCTCAATTCTAATAATTTCTACATTTTTACAATTAACCTTATTAATAATGCTACATACATTACGCATCAGCTCCCATTCTCAACCCACATTCTATTTCCTAGTAACCTATACTCTAGAGTTTATCTTCATGAGTTTACTCATCGTATTTAGTTCATATTAGTGAGACCATACAATATTTGTCTTTTTGTGTCTGGCTTATTTTACTCAACATAATATCTTCCAGGTTCATCCAGTTGTCATATGCATCCTGATTTTATTTCTTCTTGAAGCTGAATAGTATTCCATTGTATGTGTATACCATATTTTGTTTATCCATTCATTGGTTGATGGACACTGGTGCTGGTTACATATTTTAGCAATTGTGAATAATGCTACTATGAACATTGATGTGCAAATGTCAGTTTGCATCCTTGCTTTCAATTCTTCTGACTATATTCCTAGTAACAGTATTATTGGATCATATGGTAGTTCTATATTCAGCTTCTTGAGGTACTGCCAAATTGTCTTCCACACAGGCTGGATCCTTCTACATTCTCACCAACAATGAAGGAGTGTTCCTGTTTCTCCACATCCTTTCCAGCACTTGTAGTTTTCTATTTTTTAAATAGTAGCCATTCTATAAAGTGTAAAATGATATCTCATTGTAGTTTTGATCTGCATTTCCCTAATAGCTAGTGATGTTGAATATTTTTTCATGTGCTTTTTTGGTGATTTGTATATCCTCTTTGCAGAAATGTCTATTCAAGTCTTTTGCTTGTCTTTTTATCCTTGAGCTGTATGATCTCTTTATATAACATGGATATCAAACCCTTATTGAATATGAGGTTTCCAAATATTTTCTCCCAATTGAGTAGGCTGCCTTTTTACTTTCCTGACAAAGGCTTTTGAAGAACAGAAATGTTTAATTTTGAGGAGATCCCATTTATTTTTTCTTTCATTGCTTGTGCTTTGGGTGTTAGGTTTAAGAAACTCCTGCCTACCACAAGATCTTGAAGATGATTGCCTACATTTTCTTCTAGGAGTTTTATGGTTGTAGCTTTTATATTTAGGTCTTTGATCCATTTTGAGTTAATTTTTGTATAAGGTGTGAGATAGGGGTCTCTTTCTTTCTTTTGGATATGGATAGTCAGTTCTCCCATTACCATTTGCTGAATAGACTGTTCTGGCCCAGCTGGGTGAACTTTACAGCCTTGTCAAAAATCCCTTGACTGTAGATGTGGGTGTTTATTTCTGAGTTCTTGATTTGATTCATTGGTCAATCTGTCTACCTTTATGGCAGTACCATGCTGTTTTCACCACTGGAGCCTAAGTAATATGCTTTATAGCCAGGAAGTGAGAATCCTCCAACTTCATTCTTTTTTAAAAATATGCTTTTGGCTATTTAGGGCCCCTTGCTCTTCTGTATTAGTCAGTCAAAGGGGTGCTGATGCAAAGTACCAGAAGTCTATTGGCATTTATTTGGGGTAGAAGCTTACAGTCACAAGGCCCTAAAGAGTCCAACTCAAGGTATCATAAGAGGTACTTTCTCACCCAAAGTCATTGGTCATGTGTTGGAGCAAGATGACAGGTGATGTCTGTGAGGGTTCAGCCTTCCTTCTTCCTCTTAAGGCTCTATGGTCCCAGCTTCTTCCACTCTCAACTACAGGATGGTATAAAGCTTGTCTTTCTCCCAGGGGCTTGTTTCTTTTCGAGCTCAGCTGCAGCTGTAGGCTATTAGGCTCATCTCTCATCCTGGGGCCTCTGCTGTGTTTACAGAGCTGTCTCTGTTCCTCTGTGTTCTTCTCCTGTGTATTTACTTCCCAGGGCTCCAGCATCAAAACTAAAAACTCTCTCCTCTGCTGTGTTGTTTTCTCTGTGAATCACTGCTCACCAAGGGCTAATAATAATTTAATCAAGTAAAGGTGAAACCTCTGAATTTAATACAATCTAATATGCCCAGAGGAACAAACCAGATTACAAACACAATCCAATATCTATTTTTGGAATTCATAAACAATACCAAACTGCCACACCTTCCAAATAAATTTGATAATTGGCTTGTCCATTCTGCAGAAAGGGCTGTTGAGATTTTTATTGGGATTGCATTGAATCTGTAAATCAGTTTGGATAGAATTGACATCTTAACACTATTTAGTCTTCCAGTCCATGAACATGGAATGACTTTGTATTTTTAAAAACTAATTAAAAACCTATGGCTACATGCATAAAAGACCCATAAGTCTTAGAAGAATTGCAGAGAGAGAAGCTATTTGAAATTTATTTTTTCCAGGTGGAAAAATATGTACATTTGTTAAGAGAGAGGTGGAGATAATACACAAAATATGAACCATGAATTGCACCTCATCTCCAGAAAAACTGTAATATTATCAGGGAAGTCCAAGAAATATGTTTGGCTTAACCTGGCTAGCAATATCTAAGGAATTATAATGCAATGTACTTTGTATTACAATCCTGAATATAATGTAATGACATTTTATGTGCATAATTAGAGACCCAAGGCATTACTAATAGCAGCTAAAAGAAAAAAAGAAATAGAACTGGATTCCTTATTAACTGTTTATTCTAATTAACTTTCAACAATATATTTAAAAATTTGGGGTTGGTTTTAAAAAGTAATCATACTTTTATTACACATATTACTTAATAGTATTCTTCAAGAGGTTTCCCCTTAATTGGGCCACTTGTTTACATTTTTATTAAAAGTGAATTTTTTAAGCAAAAAGATCTATTTTTCAAATATTTAATACAAGTAATTGTAAATTTATGAATAGCGTACATGTAGATTTGTGAACACTCAATGTTTTCAAGAGAGATGGAGAGGGAATTGTGGGAAGATGGCATTGCATTAACAGGCAGAGTTCAATGCTCTCACAAAAGCAACAAAGAGCTAAAAGCTGTCAGAGGGACATACTTTGGGAGTTAGCAGACCAGGACAGTGCTATACAACTCCCAGGAGGGTGAGAGACAGAGAGAAAGAAGCTAAGATAGCAAACAAGTTACCAAGTTCAACTGAGAAGGGCTCCCGTCCTCCACCCCCAAGAATTTAAGCTGGGGTAAAACCCCTAGCTCACTGTAGCCGACTGAGAGGGAAACAGACACCTTCCTCCCTATCAGCTGTTTCAAGGGAAAAGGGAAGGGGAGTCAGGGGGCTTTTCTTCAGTGAATTCAGCCAGCAGAGCCAGCTTTGAATATCAGCTCTGGAGATTCAGCACAGGAACACAGGAAAGCCCAGACTGAAATACATCTGTGGAAAGGTGCACTGACCAGCATCATCTGCTGGCCAGTCTGGAAATTGAATGGACAAAAACTGTTCTCTGTTCTATCTGTACCCTAATTGCCTGGGAGAATATCTTTGCCCCACTAGAGAGTCCCTGGCTCAGTTTTGATAACTTAAGCTGGGTAATTTTAAAGACTTAAAGTTGAACCAAATATCAAAGAAGAGTTGTGAAAAAAATAGGCAAGAGAGAGAGATTGGCTGTCAGAGTAAATTCACCAACATCTTCAGATGCCTAGACATCAGCAAAATATTACAGGCCATACTAGGAAACAGGAAAAGATGGCCCAGTGAAAAGAACTAACCAAATATCCTGAAGAGATACAGGAGTTAAGACAATCAGTGATAGTCACACAACTCTCCTATATCACTTCAAAGAATTTAAAGAAAATATGTCTATAGGAATAAAGGATATCAAGAAGACACTGGGTGAGCATAAAGAACAATTCGAAAACCTGCAAAGAAAAAGAACAGACCTTATGGGAATGAAAGACATGATGGATGAGATTAAAAGTACGTTAGAGGCACATAAGAACAGATTTGAAATGCTTGAAGACGGAATTAGTGATTTCAAAGACAGAACATCTGAATTGGAAAAGACAGGAGAATGGAAAAAGAAGAGAATGGAAAAAATGGAGCAGAGTCTCAGGGAATTGAGTGGCAATGTGAAATGCACATTTCGCATTATCGGTATCCCAGAAGGAGAAGAGAATGGAAAAGGGGCAGAAAGAATATTTGAGGAAATAATGACTGAAAACTTCCCAACCCTTATGAAAGGCATAAATATCAATATCTAAGAAGGACAACACACCCCAAACAGAATAAATCCAAATAGACTTACCCTGAGACACCTTCTATTGAGAATGTCAAATATCAGTGATAAAGAGAGGATTCTGAAAGCAGCAAGAGAAAAGCAAAGCATCGCATACAAGGAAAACTCGATAAGATTAAGTGCCGACCCCTCATAAGAATTATGGAGGCAAGAAAAAAGTGGTATGATGTATTTAAGGTACTGAAAGAGAAAAACTGTCAAGCAAGAATTCTGTATCTGGCAAAACTGTCCTTCAAAAATGAGGGTGAGTTTAAAATCTTCACAGACAAACAAAAACTGATAGAATATGTTACCAAGAGATCAGAATTATAAGAGATGCTTACTAAAGGGAGTGGTGCAGCCTGAAAGGAAAAAAAAGGACAAGAGATTTGGAGACGAGTATAGAAATGAAGATTATTAGGAAGGGTAAATTTAAGGGTAAAAAGGCAGGCAATAGAATGATATGACAACAGAGAACTGAATGACAAAAAGGATGAAGTAAGTAATGCCTTCACAGTAATAACACTGAATGTTAATGGATTGAACTCCCCAATTAAAAGACATAGACTGATAGAATAGACACAAGGACAGAACCAGATTAAAAGTGAAAGGTTGGAAAAAGATATTCCATGCAAATAGTAACTGAAAAAGAGCTGGAGTAGTGAGACTAATATCAGAGAAAATAGATTTCAATTGCAAAACTGTTATAAGGGATGAAGAAAGTCACTGTATATTATTAAAAGGGGCAATTCACCAAGAAGAAATAACTGTACTAAATATTTATGCACCTAACCTTAGTGCCCCAAGATACACGAGGCACACACTGGCAAAACTGAAGGGAGAAATAGATGTCTTTACAATAATATTTGGAGACTTCAGTATACCACTCTCAGTATTGGATAGAACATCTGGACAGAGGATAAATAAAGAAACAGAGACCTTGAATAATATGGTAAATGAACTAGACCTAACAGACATCTATAGAGCATTGTACCCCAAAACAGCAGGATATACTTTATTTTCAAGTACTCATGGATCCTTCTCCAAGTTAGACCATATGTTGGGTCACAAGTCTCAATAAATTTAAAAAGATTGAAATTATACAAAATACTTTTTCTGATCATAACAGAATTAAGCTGGAAATCCATATTGGAAGGAAAAAGGGAAATTCATAAATATATGGAGATTAAACAGCACACTCGTAAATAATCAGTGGGTCAAATTGCTAGAGAATTCAGCAAATCTTGAGACGAATGAAAATGAGAACACAGTGTATCAAAACATATGGGATGCTGCAAGAACAGTGTTGAGAGGAAAATTTATAGCCCTCAATGTTTACAATAAAAAAGAAGAAAGAGCTAAAATTGAAGACCTAACTGCACACCTGGAGGAACTAGAAAAAGAACAACAAACTAATCCCAAACCAAGCCAAAGGAAAGAAATACTAAAGATCAGAGCAGAAATAAATGGAATTGAGAACAAATAAACAATTGAGACAATCAGCAAAACCAAATGTTGGTTCTTTGAGAAGATCAACCAAATCGACAAACCCTTAATTAGACTGACAAAGAAAAAAGAGAGAAGATGCAAATAAATAAAATTAGAAATGAGAGGGGGAACATTACCACTGCCCCTGCAGAAATAAGAGATCATAAGAGAATACTATGAACAAGTTTATGCAAAAAATTAGACAATGTAGAAGAGATGGACAAATTCCTAGAAACACACAAACCACCTACACTGACTCTAGAAGAAATAGAAGACCTCAACAAACCAATCATAAGTGAAGAGATTGAAGCTGTCATCAAAACCTCCCAAAGATGAAACGCCCAAGACCAGATGGCTTTACAGGTGAATTCTACCAAACATTCAAAGATGAACTAACACAAATCTTGCTCAAACTCTTTCAAAAAACTCAACAGGAAAGAATGCTACCTAACTCATTCTATGAAGCCGACATCACCCAAATACTAAAGCCAGATAAAGATACTATGAAAAAAGAAAATTACAGACCAATATCTCTAATGAATATATATGCAAAAATCCTCAACAAAATACTTGGAAACAGAATGCAAAAGCACATTAAAAGAATTAAACACCACGATCAAGTGGGTTTTATTTTAGGTGTGTAAGGGTGTTACAACACAAGACAATCCATTAGTATCATAAGCTGCTTTGAGAAATTGAAGATGGAAAATCACATGATCTTCTCAATTGATGCAGAAAAGGCATTTGACAAAATACAGCACCCTTTCTTGATGAAAACACTCCAAAAGATAGGAATAGAAGGAAGCTTTCTCAGTATGGTAAGTGCATATATGAAAAACCCACATCTGGCATTGTACTCAATGGTGAAAGACTGAAAGCTTTCCTGCTGAGAACAGGAACAAGATAAGGATGCCCACTGTCACCATTATTATTCCATATTGTCCTAGAAGTTGTAGTAGCTAGAGCAATTAGGCTGGACAAAGAGATAAAAGACACCCAAATAGGAAAAGAAGAAGTAAAACTTTTCACTCTTTGCTGATGACATGATCCTATATCTAGAAAATCCCGAAAAATCCACAAAAAAGCTACTAGAATTAATAGACGAGTTCAGCAAAGTGGTGGGATACAAGGTTCAAATGCAAAAAATCAATAGCGTTTCTATACACTACTGATGTGCAATCTGAGGAGGAAATTTAAAAAATTCCATTTATAATAGCAATTAAAACAATCAAATATTTAGGAATAAACTTAACCAAGGACACAAAGGACCTGTATTCAGAAAACTACAAAACATTGCTAAAAGAAACTGAAGAAGACTTAAATAAATGGAAGGACATTCTGTGTTCATGGATTGGAAGACTAAATATTGTTAAGATGTCAGTTCCACCCAAACTGATTTATAGATTCAATGCAATCCCAATAAAAATCTCAAGAGCCTTTTTTTTGCAGAAATTGAAAAGTCACTAATCAAATTTATTTGGAAGGGTAAGGGGCCCCAAATAGCCAAAAGTTTCTTAAAAAAGAAGAACAAAGTTGGAGGACTCTCACTTCCTGACTTTAAAGCATATTACTATCTACAGTGGTAAAATACAGTATGATACTGGCATAAGTACAGACAGATTGACCAAGGGAACCGAATCGAGAACTCAGAAATTGACCCTCACATCTACAGTCAAGTGATTTTTGACAAGGCTGTTATGCCCACCCAGCTGGGCCAGAACAGTCTATTCAACAAATAGTGCTGGGAGAACTGGATAGCCATATCCAAAAGAAAGAAAGAAGACTCCTATCTCACACTTTATAGAAAAATTAACTCAAAATGGATCAAGGACTTAAATATAAAAACAACAACCATAAAACTCCTAGAAGAAAATGTAGGAAAACATCTTCAAGATCTTGTGGTGTTAGTTTCTTAAACCTTACACCCAGAGCATGAGCAACAAAAGAAAAAAATAGATAAATGGGACCTTCTCAAAATTCAACACTTTTGCATCTCAAAGGACTTTGTCAGAAAGGTGAAAAGGCAGCCAAATCAATGAGAGAAAATATTTGGCAATCACATATCTGATAAGAGTTTAATATCCATGATACAAAAGGAGATCTTAAAACAACTCCACAATAAAAAGACAAAGTATCTGATTAAAAAAATAGGCAAAAGACTTGAAAAGGCAACCTTCCAAAGAAGAAATACAAATGGTGAAGAAACATATGAAAAAATGTTCAACATCACTAACAATTAGGGAAATGCTAATCAATCAAAACTACAATGCCATATAATTTCACACCTATTAGACTGGCTGCTGTTAAAAAGTCAGAAAGCTGTAAATGTTGGAGAGGATATGGAGAGATAGGAATGCTTATTCACTGTTGGTGGGAATGTAGAATGGTACAGCCACTGTGTAGCATGGTTTGGCAGTTCCTAAGGAAGTTGAATATAGACTGGCCGTGGGACCCAGTGATACTATTACTAGGTATATATCCAGAAGAACTGAGAAGAGTGACACAAATAGATATCTTCACACCAATGTTCATTACAGTGTTATTCACGATAGTCAAAAGTTGGAAACAACCCACTGTGTCCATCAACTGATGAATGGATAAACAAATTGCAGCATATACACAAGATAGAATATTATGTAGCGATAAGAAGAAATGAAGTCGTGAAACATATGACAACATCGATGAACCTGGAGGACATTA
Source organism: Cabassous unicinctus (assembly GCA_029593785.1). NCBI lineage: Eukaryota > Metazoa > Chordata > Mammalia > Cingulata > Chlamyphoridae > Cabassous > Cabassous unicinctus. Next base: position 38,553 of record JAQZBX010000910.1, read on the forward strand.
TGTTGAGTGAAGCAAGCCAGACACAAAAGGACACATACTGTATGATGCCCTATTATGAACTAAATATATTATGTGAAATAGAAATATATTATGTGAAATACAAACATGGGTAGAATTGCATATACAAGACTGTTTTTCTTTGAAGCTGAACAAATGTAAGTTAATACTACAAAATGTTAATATCAAACAAAAAAAGGAAAACATACTAAGTGAAGGAGACCAGATACAGAGTACTACATATTGTCTGATTCCATTTATATGAAATGTAAATATAAATAATTTTTAAAGATGAAATGAGATTAGTGTAGATCTGAGGAAGGAATGTTAAGGAGTGTGGAGTCTTTCTTTTTGGAGTAATGAAATTGTTCTAAAATTTTTGAGACGATGAATGTACAATGTTTTGATTATACTAAAAGCCATTGATTATACATTTTGGATTGAATAGCCAGAAACACCAGCTATGTATAGTGGGGCAAGCATACAGAGATTGGGAGATTAGGAATTTTCTTGTTTGTTGGTCTGTTTTTTGTTTATTATTATTATTGGAATAATGAAAATGCTCTAATAATGATTGAAATGATGAATGCACAACTATGTAATTATACCAAATATCATTGACTGTACACTTTGGATGAATTGTATGCCTTATTAATATGTATCAATAAAATTGATTTGTTTTTTTTTAAATGTATGTACTGTTACCATGATGGTAAATTTGAACCAGGCAATATAGAACTCTACAGTTATTGATGTTAAAAAGTATCTGTGAATATATGATCAGCAGGAAGAAAGTGGCATTTCCCTTTGCCTATATTTAATTGCTGATCAGGCAGAAGTGGGCACTTTTCACAATTCTGCACTATGCAACAGCTGTGCAATCTTTATTTTAATTAAATCATTTCTAAAAAGGGTCCTTAGAAAAACCACATAACACCCACTTGAGTATTTTCCAAAGAAAGGTACATTGTGATGAATGGTGTGCTCATATTCACTTGCTCCTATCTAGTTGTCCAGGATAGCAAAATTCATCTATCAGCACAAAAATTATGTAGGACTGCAAACTGAGCTGGGAAAAAATATGAAACTTTTATCATCCTTACATTATTTCTAGATGTTGAAAGATTTTTTTTTTTTAAATCAACGACCTAATATAAAATGGATCAAGGACCTAAATATAAAAGCGACAACCATAAAACTCCTAGAAGAAAATGTAGGAAAACATCTTCAAGATATTGTGGAAGGCGTTTGTTTCTTAAACCAAATACCCAAAGCATGAGCAACAAAAGAAAAAATAGATACATGGGTCCTCCTCAAAAGTCAACAGTTTTGCACCTCAAAGGACTTTGTCAAAATGGTGAAAAGACAGCTGACTCAATGGGAGAAAATATTTGGCAATCACATATCTGATAAAGGTTTAATATCCATGATATACTAAGAGATCATACAACTTAACAGTAAAAAGACAAACTACCTGATTAAAAAATGGCCAAAAGACTTGAAAAGACAATTGTTCAAAGAAGAAATACAAATAGCAAAAAAACCACATGAAAAAATGTTCAATATCACTAACGTTAGGGAAATGCAAATCAAAACTACAATGCAAAAAAAAAAAAAAGATAAAAAAAACTACAATGCGATATCATTTCACACCTATTAAGACTGGCTGCTGTTAAAAGTTGGAAAGCTGTAAATGTTGGAGAGGATGTGGAGAGATAGGAATGCTTATTCACTGTTGGTGGGAATGTAGAATGATACAGCCACTGCGGAGGACTGTTTGGCAGTTCCTAAGGAAGTTGAATAAAGACTTGCCTTATGACTTGGTAATACAATTACTACGTATATATCCAGAAGAAC
>JAQZBX010000910.1:40506-51092 GCA_029593785.1 Cabassous unicinctus
TCTGCACACTGATGTTCATAGTGGCATTATTCACTATTACCAAAAGTTGGAAACAACCCAGATGCCCACCAATTGATGAATGGATAAACAAATTGTGGCATTTTAGGAGTATTTGGCAGTAGTAAGAAGAAATGAAGTTGTGAGCATATGACAACATGGATGAACCTGGAGGACATTATGTTGAGTGAAGCAAGCCAGACACAAAAGGACAAATAATGTATGATTGTGCTATATGAACTAAATATATTGTGTAAACTCATGGAGCTAATAATTAGAATATAGGTCACCAGAAAATAGAAGGAGGGTAGAGGGTGGAAAACTGAATTTTAATCTGTGCAGAATTGGTAAAAAGGTTGTTTGTAAATCTTTGAAAATGAATAGAATTGGTGAAAGCATATCATGGTGTTTGTTACTAGCAGTGCTTTTTTATGGGTGTGACAGTGGTTGAAAGGGAAAGTCAAAAGCCATGTATATTACTATAAAGAAAGCTAAAAACTGTAACATGGTACTGTATATGACACTAAAACCTCATGTAAAACATGGTTATGAGTGATATTGCATATATAAGACTGTTGTTGCAAATATAAATACAAATATACTAGAAAGAATGAAAAAGAATAGAAACTATGTACGGCAGGGGAAACAGAGAGATTGAGAGGTGATGAGGTTTGTTAGTTTGTTTTTTGTTTATTATTATTATTATTGAAATAATGAAAGTACTCTAAGAATGAAGTGATAAATGCACAATATGTAATTACACAGAATACCATTGATTGTACACTTTCGATGGATTTATGCTTTATTAATATGTGCCAATAAAATAGATTTGTTAAAAAAAAAAAGAGAGAGAGAGAGATGGAAGAGTAGCTAGTCTCCTACCAGAGTTTAAAATGGTTTTGAAATACTCATTTTGTTATGTTTTCTTTGGAATTAAATCTTCTGCCTATGAGGTGGCAAGCAAACTTCTATACTTTTGTTTTTCTCATTTCATTTTGTGAATGTTTACCTAACTCCTATGAGTACTGTCATTCAGTCTTAAATAACATTGTTCATAGACTCAAATACTTAATATTTTTACAAAGTGCAGCAGTTCTCAATACAAAAATATGGATTGACAACATCCCTTTTTAAATGGAAACCTTCCTGCTTTCAAAAGAGTAAAATTCTTTAAGTGATTCCAAATTGGGAATCTAAGTTGCCTAAATGTCTCTCATGCATTCATTGATTTACTAGTTAACGAATTCTTTTATTTAAATAACCACTTACTGGGTAGATTTTTCTCTGTGTCAGGCACAGAGTGCCAGGCTGCTGTGAAGTTCAATTCTAGGAGGGATGGTTCTCTGGAACCATTACAGTTTTTAAGTTTTGTTTTTTTCTGAAGTATATAAAAGTGAGTTGTGTCTACAGTAGTCTAAGAACCTGAAGTCCAATATTTTCATCTGGTATTCTCCCCAATTAGGCAACAACTTACTCTCCAAAATTTTCCTTCTGATTAGTCTGGTGAGCGTGCATGAGATTGTCAGCCTATTCTTGAATGCATGTTTTTTTTGTTTAGTTTACTTGTTCATTCGTGTATTGAGTACTTGCTACATAGCGAATACAGAGCTAAATGCTCTGGGGGTAGTGTAAGCAAAATGCAAGGATTGGTTTGTGCTTTCCTGAAGTGTATAATTAATCACTTCTCTGAGATTCTGAAGCACTTCATACACGTTCTGGTACAGCTCTTTTCATCTGGCATTTTAGTCAGTCACCAAATATATTGTTCCTGTCCCGTACCTGGTATGATTTCTTGCATGTATTAAACATTCTCTATGCTTTATTAATACCTTATCTAAACAGAGAAATATAGCATATAATACACATCTAAATATATAATCCTATCAATGCAAGTTATAATTAGGTGCCATAATGAGCTCTATCAACAACAAATACTGTAGAAGTGCTAAGACAGGGAAAATCAAAGTGTTCCTTTTTTCACACTAATTTTCTTTCATTAAATATCCTTCCTCATCCCTGTTTTACCCCAAATCCAAATGAACATTTCCTTTGTGAAGTCACCTAAGAGCAAAACGCTTAACAATTTTTTATCAGTTAAAATTTTGTTTGTAACTTAGTTTACTATGTGTGCATGACTCCTCAAAAAATTATAAAACCTTAAAGGTAATCACTGGGAATTATTTTTCCTTATCTCTTTCAAAGTATATTGCAACTAAGAAATCCTCAGTAAATATGTGATGATTGATTGTCAGGTGCTTGGAATGGGCTACTCTAAAGTTGTAAAATAAGTAGTCTTGTGAATAAAAATACTGAGCAAAATGCAAATATGCTCTTTCAATTACTTGTATCTGTATAGTGCTTTGCAGTATATAAGTGTTTGTATATACATTTTATCAATTAATATTTTTCATTCGTGAGTTGGGTATTGTAATCCCCATTTTACAGATGATTAAATTGAGGCTAGTTAAATTGAAACAACTTGTCCCTGGTCAACGGCAAGCCTGGACTTGAATATAGATCTTCTCAAACCTAGTCTCCTGTTTTCTAATATACTATTTAGTTCTGCTAAATTTCTTTCTGTATTAATTTAATTACAAAACTTGAAAGTGATTAAGTTCTGCTAAAGTGATAACAGCATAAACATCATAAGAAACAAAGATAATTATTTAAATTTTTAAAAAATTCAGAAAATTTCATAGATAAACTATGATTGTATCAGGGCTAATTTCAGCACCTCACAAAAAAATGGAATTAGTAACTTACTAGAATAGCTTGCCAAAATGGTTTTTCTTTTTAACAAATTGAAAAAATTAATGTAGAAAGATAGAAATCTGCAAAAATGCAACTAGAAAAATATAAATTGAATAGGAAAAAGTTTAAATTCTGAGGAAATGATGAAGGCCATTAATTTATGTGAAGAGGATAAAAAGGCCTTTTAACTTGAAAGATTTAAAAAGCCACAACTCTGGTCTTTTTTAGGAGTGATGTATTGGTTTGTAGTACAAAGAGTATAAAGAAAATTTCACATATTTTCCTATGTTTATTTGCCATTCATTTTTCTGGTTCACTAAGATCCCTCCCCAAAATTCTAGTATCTTGTTTTTGTTTGTTTATTGTCACGTTTCAAAGCTTGGGTACATGCTATACTGCTAGTACCCACAGGGTGGCACCATAACACTATATTTTGTAAACTTCCTTGCCTTTCCAATGTTCCTAACTTTTCCTTTTGCAGTTATCTGCTATTTCAAATTTTTATTTGTCTCCCAGTGAGATCTAACCACATGTCTTCCTGGATTCAGGTGGTAAAAAATCCTTTCATTCCCTTGTCTCAGATTTTCTGGATTTGTGAACTTTCAATTTGACCTTTTATTGGTTCAAGGACACTCACAGGGTGAAGGAAAATTTGGGAGCTAAATAAGGAAAGCAAAATGGTAATAAGAGAGACAAGAAATAATGGGAGTGGGCCAATGGCTCCATGTGTGGAGTCTCCAATGTGATTGGAAAAATCCCTCAGCAACCATACTAGTTAGCACAGCTAATAGTTGAGCCCAGTAATTTGATAAAAATCTCCAAAATTATTTTCTGTAAGTACAAGAATTTTTTAATCAACATTTTAAAGTGGGAAATAATCCATAATTATAGAGCAGTCTTCCCAAACTTGAATGTGTCTAAGAACCATCTGACAATCTTGTTAAAACGCAGATAGCTAGGCCCTACCATCCAGAGACAGATTCAGCTGTTCTGGAGCAGGGCCTGATAATTTGTATTTCTTACAGCTTCCAGGAGATACTGATGTTGAGGCCCACAGCTTGAGTTACATTGATGTCAACATTTCCTTGCTTGTTTCATCTATTCCTTGTGCTCTTTTTTGGTGGTGGTTGGTGTATTTTCAAGTCAATTTTAAACATCATAACATTGTAAATAATAATACTTCAGTATTCAACATTAAATTTGAGGAAAGGGAAAGTTTTATCAGAAGCTCCCACCCATTTTTCATATTGGTACTCCATTAAGTATAACTTTATCAATCCAGAGTCTGTTGTGATATTTTTTAAAAAGTTTGCTAATAAATTAAAACGAATTTTTTAAACAACATTAGAAAGCAAAGGATTTTTCAGTGACTTTACTAGTGTTAATTTACTTCAACCAATATTTTAAGATACTATTCTAGAAGCAGAGGACAACACTGTTTAGGCTGCTGCTTTAGGTTGGTAATTCCATTTCATTCAATGTCCTGATTTAAGTAAAACCTTTATTTATTTATTTATTTATTATTTTGTTTTGTTTTTGTCTTAATAAGGTGTTTCTGTGGGACCTACTTTTTTCCCTCAGCTGAAACTGATAGATACTGGAAAAGGGAAATTGCTTAATATAGAATCCTAGGACTATGGAGTTAGTTGGGACCTTAGAATGTATATGCTTAAATTTAATTCACAAATGAGGAATTCAAAGTCCTGAAAAAGCATATACTTTGTCCAAGATTCCATTCAAAGTCTGGGAGACATGCCAGAGGACTAGAATCCAGATCCTCTGAGTATTTTCCAGTGCTCCATGGTGCTTCTGGGCATAATCTCCACTCAGCAATTACTTGGACTTCTCAGAAGGGGGCGCCACTGCCAGGTACTAAACCTGGCTAAGCTGGTGGTGAGAATTCTGAAAAATACCCAGGTCTGAACCAAGAAGCTATTGGGCAATACTGACAAGAACTGGAAAATTAGAAGAATTCTTTTCTCCCCTTCTCTCACCTTTCACCTCCGTTTTGTGCCCCATTCATCAGGTGATGGACATTTGGGTTGCTTCCATCTTTTGGCAATTGTGAATTAATGCCACTTTGAATATTGGTGTGCAAATATCTGTCTGAGTCCCTGCTTCCAATTCTTTTGGTTATAGACCTAGAAGTGGGATTGCCAATCTTATAGTAATTCTATACTTAACTATCGAACTACCAAACTGTCCTCCATAGCAGTGGCACCATTTTTACATTCCCACTGGCAATGAATGAGTGTTCCTATTTCTCCACATCCTAACATTTTAATTTTCCATTTCTTAAAAGTAGCCATTTTAGTAGGTGTGAAATGGTATATCACTGTGGTTTTGATTTGCATTTTCCTAACGGTTAATGATGTTGAACATGTTTTCATGTGATTTTTGGCCATTTGTATATCTTCTTTGGAGAAATGTCCATTTAAGTTCTTTGCACATTTTTAATTGGGTTGTTTCTCTTTTTGTTCTTGGGTTGAAGGATTTCTTGATATATTCTGGAAATTATACCCTTATCAGATATGCAGTTTCCAAATATTTTCTCCCATTGTGTAAGTTATTATTTTGCTTTCATGATAAAGTCCTTTGATACACAAAGGTTTTTAACTTTGATGGGATCCCATTTTTTTTTTTTTTTTCTTTTGTTGCTTGTACTTTGGGTGTGACGTCTAAGAAACCATTGCCTGACACAAGATCCTGATGATGCTTCTCTATGTTTTCTTCCAGGAGCTTTATAGTTCTGGCTCTTATATTAAGGTCTTTAATTCATTTTGAGTTGATTTTGTATATGGTGTGAAACAGAAGTCCACTTTCAGTTTTTGCATGTAGGGATCCAGTTTTCCCAGTACCATTTGTTGAAGAGACTATTATTTCCCAATTGAGTGGATGTTACTCTGTTGTAAAAAAATCAGTTGGCCATAAATGTGTTGGTTTATTTCTAAACTCTCAATTGAATTTCATTGATCTACATATCTGTCCTTGTGTCAGTACTGGGCTGTTTTAATTACTGTGACTTTGTAATAAGTTTATGACTGGGAGTTGTGAGTCCTCCAACTTCAAGATAGCTTTGGCTATTTGGAGGTGCTTACCTTCCAATATAAATTTGATGATTTGCTTTTCCATTTCTTCAAAGAAGGCTGTTGGAATTTGATGGAGATTGCATTGTATCTGTAAATCACTTTGGGTGGAATTGACATCCTAACAGTGTTTAGTCTTTAAATCCATGTACATGGAATGGCCTTCCATTCATTTAGGTCTTTAATTTCTTTTAGTAATGTTTTATAATTTTTGTGTACAGGACCTTTATTCATTTAAGTTTTTTGTACATTTTAAATAAATCTACATTTATTCCTAGATACTTGATTCCTTTAGTTGCTATTGCTGATGGAATATTTTTCTTGATTTCTTCTTCTGATTGTTTACTGCTTGTGTATATAAACACTATTGATTTTTGGGTGTTGATTGTATACCCTGCCACTTTGCTGAATTTATTTATTAGCTCTAGGAGTTTTGTTGTGGATTTTTCAGGATTTTCATTATATAGGATCATGTCATTTGCAAATAGGGGATATTTTGCTTCTTTTTTTCCAGTTTAGGTGTCTTTTATTTATTTTTCTTGCCTAACTGCTCTGGCTAGAACTTCCAGTGCAAAGTTGAATAACAGTGGTGACAGTGGGCATCCTTTGTTTTGTTCCTGATCTCAAAGGGAAAGCTTTCAGTCTTTCACCACTAAGTAGGATGTTAGGGGTGGGTTTTTCTTATATGTCCTTAATCATGTTGAGGAAGTTTCCTTCTATTCCTAATTTTCTAAGTGTTTTTATTAATATGAGGTTCTTGGTTTTGTCAAGAGCATTTTCTGCATCAATTAAGACTATAATGTCGTTTATTTCCTTCATTCTGTTAATGTGTTGTATGACATTAATTGATTTTCTTACGTTGAACTACCCTTGCAAATCTAGGATAAATCCATATTGTCATGGTGTGTATTTCTTTTAATGTGCTGTTGGATTTGGTTTGCTAGTATTTTGTTGAAGATTTTTGAATCTACTTTCCTACACGATATTGGTCTGTAATTTTCTTTTCTTGTGGTATCTTTATCTGGCTTTGGTATGAGGGTGATGTTGGCCTTGTAGAATGAGTTAGGAGGTGTTCCCTCTTCATTTATTTTCTGGAAGAGTTGGAACAGGATTGGTGTTAATTCTTCTTGGAATGTTTGGTAAAATTCCCCTTTGAAGTCATCTGTTCCCGGGCTTTTCTTCATTGGGAGGTTTTTGATTACTGATTCAATCTTCTTACTAGTTATTGCTTTGTTGAGATTTTTTGTTTTTTCTTGAGTTAGTGTATGTAGTTTGTGTGCTTCCAGGAACTTGTCCATTTCATCTAGGTTATTTAATTTGTTGGTGTACCATTGTTCATAGTATCCTTTTATAGTTCTTTTTATTTCAGTAGGGTCAGAAGTAATGTAATGTCCCTCTTTCATTTCTGATTTTAGTTACTTATGCATGAGGACTTCATTTCTTCTTACAGCTAAATAATATTCTACTGTATGTATATACCACAATTTGTTTATCCATTCAAGGGTTGATGGACATTTGGATTGTTTCTATCTTTCAGCAATTGTGAATAATGCTGCCATGAACATTGGTGTGCAAATGTCTGTTTGTGTTCCTGCTTTCAGTTGTTCTGGGTATATACCTAGTAGCAGGCCTGCTGGATCATATGGCAATTCTAGACTTAGCTTTCTGAGAAACCGCCAAACTGTTTTCCACAGCGGCTGTACCATTCTACATTCCCACCAGCAATGAATGAGTGTTCCTATTTTTCCACATCCTCTCCTACTGTTTTTTAAATAGTAGCCATTTTAGTAGGTGTGAAATAATATCTCATTCTAGTTTTAGTTTGCATTTCCCTAATGGCTAGTGATGTTGAGCAACTTTTCATGTACTTTTTTAGCCATTTGTATTTCCTCTTTGGAAAAATGCCTATTCAAATCTTTTGCCCATTTTTTAATTGGTTTGTCTTTTTATTATTGAGTTGTACCCCAAATCTTTAATCAGTGCAGAATCCAGAATCAAAGCGGAATTGGGACTAGAACATTTGGGAGGAGCCTGGTCCTGTGCCCATGTTTGTTGCCATCTTTATTCTGGCTCCTCTGGTTATATGATGCTGCTTCAAAAGCTGGCCCTGTTTAGGCGTTTTGCTTTGGGTGGACTTAGAAATGTTTCTCAGAGGACTTCACTGTATTGGCTGGAGATACTTATGAAAAATTTTCGGTTTTCTCTACAAATTACTGACCAGGCTATACACACATCTCTCAGAATTTGGGGCACTTCATTCAACAAGACTCATTCCACTGTCTGCCTCAGTGCAGGGTGAGAAGGGGGTAAATCCATACCTCTTCCACAGATTCAGTCATTTTCAACATTGATGCCTAAGCCTCCTCTGTTTACTACTCTCTCACCACATTTGTTCCTCCGTGAAATATTTAGCATCTCATTTTCAATAAAACTGAAACACATTTTTGTGCTGGTAAGGGCATTTTATATTTTCAGACCTTTAGAAACACATTTTTCTTTTTTTTCTGGATAGGAGTTTGGAGCCTGGGAAAGGTGATGCCAACTCTGGTTAGCATTTTCCTAATGCAATCTGTTACAAGCATTTTCACTTATTTATGGCTACCTTAACACAATAAACAATAATTAGTTAACCACCTAACTGTTGAGGAGTATATTTTGACAAAAGTAAAAAATTCCTACAATTATTAGGATATATTATTAATAAAAAATTTTATTTTGCAACTTTTCTACCAATGATGCTTTGCCAGTTATGTCCTCCAAGAAAGAGACATCAAGATGGGGTTAGGGATTTATTGAATGAAATACCTTCAAGGATAGAGGGAGAGGGAGCCTTCATATGGCAATGTAGGTCTTACACCCGTAAAAAGAAGTAAGAGAGAGAGCGATTGAGTAGTAAGAGATTCAGACCATGTTGTGGTTCTGAAAAAGTCTTGACTGGGCCAATGAGAAACTCTTAAACAAAGTTGCCCATTAGAGGAATCTTGCATAAGGATGTAATTGCTTGGATCTAGTACCCTTGCCATGTACAGTCATTGGCTGGGAGCAGCCCAGAGGGCAATGAGGCTGGTATGCATGATGAGATGCATCCTAAAGTATGCCAGCTGGAGGGTGCCAATCAGCTATGTTTCAGGTTCTCCTGAAGGGACATCTGAGCAGGCCATATCCATGGTTCCTACTAGTGCCTACTTGCCATGTATAGCCAATTTTACAAAACCATTTTTATTTACACTTTTTATATTAGAACAGCTTAGCAAAGTCTTTTTCAAAAATTCCAAAAGGGGTAAAATAATGGACAATTTTTGTTATTGGATATTCCTAAAATATTTTTTAATAATTCCAATATTATTTTAATTAGAGAATGTGAAAGAAGTAGGTAAAATACCATTTATCATTATTTAGCATTCCAGTACTCATTATTAAAGCTGTTCCTTTAGTTTTACTTCTCATTTTTCAAAGGTAGAGTAGTCATGACTGGCTGAAAAGTGCAAAAACACTAATGATATACCTGTTTCAGATCAGTCTGTCCTTTGGATCCTTTTGATTTTGATCTACAACCAGTTTGTTTTCAACTGAATCACCTGCTTCCACAAGGATGAGAAAAAGGCCTAGCCTAGAAATCAGGTTATCTGTGTCTATTTCTGCCTTGTTAAAATGTAGCTGTGTGGCCTTGGGAAAATCACTTCACCTCTTTGAGCTTCAGTTTCCACATCTGTGAAATGAGTTTATAATCTCTAGGTTTCATCTAGTCTATGAAATATTGTACCTGAAGTCTGAGGTTATGGATAAAATGTTTCTATATTTATTATCAAAAATGAAAATAAAGGTTTTGGAGCCATATTTAGGACATGTGTGGATAGCAAGTATATTGGAAAGTGGAATTAATATTTAAAACAAACTTCCAGGCATGAAGGATAGGTTAATTTCTACAGGATAAACTTTAATAAGGGTAGGATGGGTTGTCTATTTTTTAAAAAATAAAATTTAAATTTTAGAGCAGTTATAGATATACAGAATAAATTCTAAGTACAAGATGCTTATTTGTGTTGCACTTAATTTTAAAAAAATAGTAATGTGGTGGGTGATATTGTGATAGAAGGGGGCAAGAATGGGGCTAGTGTGGTGGGCTGAGGAGAGACTTGGCAACACTTTGGGTGAAAATAACTTAGGCGTATTATTTGATGCGATATTGACAAAATATGACTACCACAAAAGTTAATGAAAGCTTAGGCTACATTAGTAGAGACACCCAAGTAGGTGGGGCCTTTTGGTTAGATTCAGTTAAGGTACCTTTTGATTAGATCACTTTTGATTAGATCACTTTAGGGCCTTTGATTGGACTGTGTCAGTAAGGTGTGGCCCAGGTTGGGTCTCTACCCTTTTGCTGGGGTCTTATATAAACAGAACTGGAAGCAGAAACACAGAGAAAGACAGCCTCCATTTTGACCCTGCCATGTGAAAGAGAGGACTCCCAATCACCTACAACTGCAGGGAGACAGAGAAACCCTGAGAGACTGAGACAAGCGGGCTGCCACCATGCCCTGCCACAGCTGAGCTCTGAGAGAAAGCATCTTTAGATGATGCCACCATGTGCCTGGTTGTCTTCACTTGTAACTTGGTGAGACACAATCTCTGATGATGCCTTGATTTGGACATTTTCAGAGCCTTGGAACTGTAAACTTTTCTTCTAATAAATTCCCTTTATAAAAACCAATCCAGTTCTGGTATATTGCATTGGCAGCTTTGGCAAACTAA
>JAQZBX010000910.1:51192-93525 GCA_029593785.1 Cabassous unicinctus
CACTCCCCAACCAATCACTTTTAAAATTAAATTTATTATAGGAGTAGGTAATCTGTTTATGTTATTTTAAAAAATCACAATGATATGAAAGGTGTACCTTCTGTCTCCACTCCTCTGTTCCCTCATCCAGTTTTAGGTATGATATTTATTAGTTTCTTTTGAGTCCTTCCCAGTGTTTCTTTAGGCAGTTCCAAGCAAATACATATATACAAAAGGAACTATACTGTTGGGAATTGAATCTGTACCCCACAAAAGGCATGTTCAAGTCTTAATCCATGTTCCTGTGGGTATGAATCTGTTTGTAAATAGGACCTTTGATGATGTTATTATTAGTTAAGGTGTGGGCCCATTAGTGAATAGGTTCCTTGAAGATCCTGTTAAGGTAAGGCCAAATTGAATCAGGGTAGACCTTAATCCATATGACCAGAGGCCCTATACAAAGAGGAACTTTGGGCACAGTGAGCCAGAGAATCAGAAGTCAGTAGAAGTCAGACAAAGGCAGAGATGCAAGCCAAGGAACCCCATGAATTGTGGCAGCAAGCACCAGAACGAAACAGACTCCAGAAAGCAGTGCCTGTCGAGAGCTTGATTTTTGACTTGTCGCCTCAAAACTGGCTACAAGATGGTGAGACAAATTTCTGTTGTTTAAGCCAACCCATTATGTGGCATTTGTCATAGCAGCCCTGGTAAACTAAGACACACCTTGTATGCGTTATTTTGCACCTTGCTTTTTTTTTTTAACTTAACAATAAATTTGGAAAAATTTCCATATATGTATAAAGTGTCTCACTTGTTTTAAAACAGCTGCATAGAATTCCATTCTGTGAAAGCATCTGAAAGCATCAAAATTTACTTAACTAGACCCTAAGATAAGCGCTTGAGTGTTTCTCATATTATTTCCTTTTTTCAATGTTGTCATTCAGGAAAAACAAGAAAAATGAATAGCAACATGATGCTTTATTTCAAATGCCTGCAGGCACATATGTAGGTTAACTTCTCAGAAGTGGAACTCCTTAAATGCATTTTTAATTTTGACAATAATACCTAATTGCTCTCCATAGGGGTTGCCCCAGTTGGCACACCCATCATCAGTGTATGAGAATGCATGTTTTTTCACAGCCTTCCCCACAGAGTATGTGCTCAAATTTTTGGATTTTTGCCCATCTAATGAGTGAGAAATTGCATCTTGATGTAGTTTCAATTTTGATGTATCTCATTATGAATGAAATGGAACACCTTTTCATACTTTAGAGAGCCTTGCTTTTTTTCTGTGAACTCTTCTTACCCTTTGTATAATTTTCTACTGAGTTGTGTAGCAGTTGTTTGCACCGCACCCACTTCCCTTTGGCATTAGTGTCTCCAAAGCTGCTTGTGCATACAGCTGCAACATTTTGCCTGTGGGCTTTTTTCTTGGCCATGGTTGTTTAGGTGGCCAATGTGTACGAAAACTCAGAAGTGCTGGGAAGTTAATGCCCTGGAAGCTACTCTCCACCAATGATGAACAGGAGTTGGAGAATAATCCCAGCTTCCTTTCCCCTCAATGTGGACAATTCTGAGGCATGTTTGACACAATCTCCCAGCAAAATTGAGCATCAGTTACCCACAGTGGTAACTGGCTTGAAAAACACACACTTTATTCTTTCTTTCCTTTGTCTGCTGACCCACTCCATTCCCAGTATTTAATGATTTCACTTCCAGGATAAACTATCTGTGCTAGAACTCTCACATCAGCACCTGCTTCTGGGGGAACCCAGATCAGGTTGTTAGACCTATCTGTGGGTGCTACTCAAAGTATGGTCTGCAGATGGCACTGGTTGGTGAACTGTTTATTACCAGTCTGTGATAAATTCAGAAATCGAGATTAAGAGTTTAGAAATGTTTATAACTATTTGACATTGCCACAATATTTAAGTGTCTGATTTTGTATTTATCAGACACACTGGTCTGTAATGAAATGGAAAAAGCAAAAACAACAAAACTGGCCTTCACCTCTGATAGGTGGAGAAGCACTGCTTTAAATGATGGCCCTAAAAAAAGTGAGGAGTATTTGAAAGTAGGAAAATTTTCATTATGTATAAGATAAAACTTTCTAATACTTACCCAGAGGGCCTAAAGTGGAAGAGACTTCCTCTTGGGGCAGTGAACACTCTCTCATGAGAAGAGTTAACACTGCTTGGATGGATGACTGTTTAGAGATGTTGTAGAGAATTCCTTTGCTCAGTGGCAAATCACTTTCATATTAGTATTCTGTTCTAATCAAATGAGAATAGTAATTCTGTAATTCTTTGAATCTCTTAGTATGAAAGAAAGGATTGATAAAATGAAGCTAACACACCCCTTAAAAGCACGTTGACTTAAAAAATCATAGGGGATTTCATTCTTAGAGATTATTACTTCCAATAGTTAGAACTGTAATATAAAAATTAGAATTATGTTATAATTAATTTCCATTATATTTGAATTATTATTTACATTTATAAATGTTTGTTGCTATGCCAGCTATTTTTTATAACTGATTATAATAAATCTAACCTGGCCTTGCAAAAAAAAAAAAATCATAGGGGAAAACTTAATTCTAGTTGATCACATTCTGACAGTTTTTGATATTCTGTGAGGTCCTGTCCATCTTCCTTTTATATTTACAAAACTGGGAACCTGGCAGTTACAGGTAATAGGATGGAACTATTATTATTATTATTATTATTTTACCTAAATTTCCTCAACTAGTGTTAAAATACAAAATGAAAATTGTTGTGAAATTTCCTGGGTGAGTCATTGGATTTCAAGAACGAGTAAGTTCACTCAGTACACAGAGTGATAAGGTGAAACCAGAGAGAAAGAAAACATTTGCCTTTCAGCTCCTGGAGAAGAGTTGTACTCCTCCTTTACGTCCAGTCAATGGATTGTGCCTACCTCCACGTGAACAAAGCTCCCTTTGGAGTTTAGAAAGTCTTGTGGCTAGACTGGGATGGGAAGATTAAAATGGCAGCTGCAATGGGGTTGAACTCAATGCTGAAATCACGTAACCTAGAGTTGCCACAACCTAATAGGATATATTGAGATCAAAACAAATATAGACTGTTGAGGATGGGGACATCTAGAATATTTAAAATGCTAATGAAATTCATGTTTTCAAAAATGTCCCCCACCGCCCCCCCCAAAAAAAAAAAGTTGGCAGTGGTTCATCTGGCCTAATACTTGGATTCAAAGGGACATTCTGGAGGACAGCTGGGTGTCCTCCATTATATTGTTGTGTTGAAAGAGAATGGCCTTGGATTCAGACTGCCTCCATTCAAATTCCAGCTCTGACTCTTACTAGTATATGAACTTGGGCAAGGCACTTCATGTTTTAAGCCTCAGGTCCTTCATCTGAGATTTCTTTTTAACAGGAAGCCAGTCATACTGGATGCTTCTGTACTGGTTGGGCTGGGCCAGGGGTGCATTGTCCTGCCTTTGTACACTCCCCTTTTCTCTAACTCCCATTGCTTTGCCCTTCACCCTTGATCCTTCCCTTCCCTCATTTGACATTTTTTTCTTACTTCCTCTTATCTGAGAGTTCAGGGCTTTGCTTTGAGCTTGATGAAAGGTGATTCATAGCAGAGTACCTTATTCTCCTTTCCTAAATTCTGCTGAACAAATCTATATAAGAGTGGAGGGTTTTCTACATTGTGATGCCAACTCACTCTAGAAAGCTGGAGTAGGACCATGGAAAGACATTTTTGGACTTCCATTGTGTGTGTGTGTGTGTGTGTGTGCATGAGTCTGTGTATGTGTTGGATAAGTGGTGGTGGGGTGGAGGATGAAAATGGTGAGCTGTGTATGGGACACCTTGATTGTCATTTCACCTTGATTGTCATTTCCTCTTGATTTGGGGAGGAGTTCTAGATCCTCTGAGCTCCCAGAGGTGAAATTCATTATATGCATTTAGTATTATCATGACTCCTTTGATCCCTGAGCAATAAATGAATGAAGAGCTCTGTAATGAATTTCTAATTGAATGAGCTTTAGGGTAGGAGCTTTTCCATTTGATTCTAGCTTACTCCAGGTTGCCAGGCCTCTCTATTTATCCATTTTTGAAAGCATGATAACACCCATCAGGACTGAAGCTTCCAGTTGCGCAGGTTATTTAATGTCTAGTCACACGGGCTGAAATCCAACCCCAAGTCCACTTACCAAGCCATTAGTCCTGTCCATGTGGCATATGCCTGGAGGAAGGAAAGCCTTCTTCTAACTCTCACAAAAGTCCTGTGTGGGATAGTAAAGTCCTCTCTATTTAGCTGGCTGATTCTCTCCCTCTCTGAGGGTAATTCTGAAGCAGTCACAGAATGTACCACTCAGCTGGGCTCAAGCATATTTTGCATGAAGCTGCAAATCTGTTAATGTGTTTTAAAACCCATGTATTGCTATTCTTTTCCTGATTTCTGAAGGGAGATATTTTTAGTCACAGATGCTGAAAACTACTGTGATTTAAAAACCTTTCACTCCCTTTGGAACACTGATGAGTCAAAATCAGAATTAAACAGAACTAGAAAATATTTTTAAAATAAAGTTTAATGAATACATATTGACAAAAGCAATCATCCCTTAACATGGAGAAACATACAAAAATAAAGGTCTATGAACTGAATAAAATTTTTCCTATAATACAGGAAATATACCAGCAGTGAAGAAATTTATTTTTTTTAAATGTAAAAAAGTTTGGACTTACTAAATGGAATTACTCCTTAAATAAACTGCAGGAGTCAGCTGTGTTGAAGTGGTTAAATTGGTTTGATGGTTTTGGAAGGAGGGCAGGTTATTGGGAAGGGAAAGGAGGAAATTGGCTTTCTCTGGTAAATCGGTGGGGCTTGGAGCCTTTGGTTGGTTGGGGCTGATGGGCTGGCTTGGCAATGCACCTGCTAGGCCAGAACAGCCGGGGGCACTCTTTACCTTCAGACTTGATGGTCAGCTTTTATTAAGGACTCAGGCAGAGCATTTTTTACTAGGCTATAAAGGTAGAGTCCCTTTTACTATAGGTGAGTTGCTTACTAGGTTTGGCATTTTCTATTTTTAGTGTTGAATTATGACCCAGGGGAAACATATTACTCTTTCATGGGAAAGGAGCCTGGTGAATCTTAAAGGCTTTTTCCAGTCCATCCTGGATAGTAATTAAGCTTCAATCAACTGACTGATGTTTTTCCTGAAATGGAGTGGTTGAATAGAGACATTTTTCCTGTCTTTCCCACTGATGCATCCAGGGGACAGCACCATAAACGATGGCTCTGTTTAGAGTCTTCTGGCTTTTTTTTGTACTTGCTTGGGTGGGATCAAGGATAAATTAATGGTGCATATGTTCAACCATTTATAAATGACCTGCTCAGCCAGTTATACCTGCTCAGCCATTTATAAATGACCACGATTTGAAATAATGAAATATATAAAGATGGGATAAAACCAACAGTCTCAGCTGATGCTGATGATAATTTATTAGAAAAAAATTGGCAATATTTATCAAATGCTATCAAAAGTTCTTTAATTTTATAACCTGACTTCTTGGCAACAATTTCAAGGAAATGATTACAAATATAGAAAATGTTATAAAGTGCCAAGATAGTCTCTGAAATGTTGTTTTCATTAAAAATGGATACTATCTATAGGTCTAATTAGGGCAGTGGTTAAATAAATGTTCATGTGACGAAATATTATGCAACCACTAAAAAATGTAAATACCATGGAATTAAGAAAATAAAGTCTCTAATAAGTGAAAAAGGAAGCATGCAAAATTGAATATACAGTATGAAAAAAACTGTTTTCAAAAAGTTTGGTTGAAAACAAACCTGAATTATGAGTGATTTTTAATGTATTTTAATTATTTTGTATAATGTCAGTGCAATATGTGATAATAAAAGTGAACAAAAAAGACAAATAAATGCCTTTGTAGAGTGCAGAGAAAAAGGTCAACTCAAAAGTGCCTTTTGGTTATTTTGGCATGTAGGAAGCTTAGGCATAAGGCTTCTTTCAGCTCCATATTTGAGCTAGAAAGGCTAATCCTGCTGAAAGTCATCTTGGAAATGACACTATCAATTTAGAAAACAGAGAACAATTTTGCATTCCAGGAAGGATTTGAGAAAGAACCAAGTCTTGTATTAAACTGCTGCTCACACCTCTCTGCCCCTGGGCTTTTCATCTTTCTCTCTAGTCTACACATTGGTCAAACGTATACCTTCAGACTATTTATTCCATTTCACTGCTTAAAATTATAATGAACTATGATATCATTCCATAGATGGGTAATTTTGAAAAATATTTGGAATATGCAATTCACAAAATATGCAAAAGCAAAAAGCCTAATATCAAACATAATATAGTTTGACTTTACAATATTTATTTAGTGTGCTATCTAAAATTCGGGTTTATTTGAACTTTTTGTGCAAGAGCTCTTATCAACCCTGTCATGCTTGTTGCTCATTGAGAAAATCCATGTGCATGTCCCTACAGGTTTACTCAATTTTTCCTATGTCTATTCCTTGTAGAGGAAGGATCTTATGCCAATTGTATATATTTGCATGCATCTAAGACATGCTTACTTCCAATTGATTGTGATATTTGCATTGTTGCAAAATAGTTTCCCAGAATACACATCTTTATTGGTCTAAAAAATTGAGTACATTTAACTACAGAATTCATTATGACAATGTTTATGATTGCCTTTACTTAGAAAAAAACAACAAAAAAATCTCATTCCTTCTACTTATTTGGCCTTCTTCAGTTATACCTAACATAACCTTTGTTGGTGGTCTTACTGTATTTTCTTTCACTCCACCCATTAGGTAAGCCAGAGGAGGAAGTTGCATGTACTTCTGGGTTTTGCAAGACATTAAGTCATGCAAGTTGCTCACAACAAGGAAGCTTCATAGTGTGAAACCACAAAGCTAATCTCAGCCTCAGCCCAGTCTCTGTGAGGGACCTGCACTGATTTGTCCGTAACCTGAGATAAAACCTGGTGATGTCTTCTAATCTGCTGATTTCACAAAACTAGAAAAAGTTATCTTTGTTGTTCGCAAACTTAAGTGTATGAAGGGAGAAAAGAGCCATCTTGACTGTATCTTAATTCTCCTCTTAACATTTAATTCTATAATTTAGAAGTCTGGGTAAATTGAAATTTGCTTTAAATATCCATTTTCCCATTCAATGCAGATTTTGAAATTGTTGGGTTCCTTTCCCATCCTTGGCGGATCCGGGTGAGGGTCTTGTTTATGCACGGCATGATGAGGATAAACTTGAGCACCAACACAGTGCAAGGAATGATGAGTGCCAACACGTAGGCTGAAGGAAGACACCATCTGAGAATTGAAGGGCTGAGGAATCTCTTCCCTCCATACACCAGGGTGTGGGCTGTGCACAAGATCAGGGTTAAATAACCCAGTTTGGACTATAAGCAAGAAACAAAAAATATGCACATCAAACACTGCATTTAAAGTGAAACACTCTAAGCCAATGAACGTTATTTATCAACAGCCACTAAAAGTCGAGATCTATAATCTTTAGGACACTCTGCTAAGTACTGAAGGAAATAGTACGTCTCCTTCAGGATAAATATTTCATTCTGAAAAAAAAAACCCAGATTGTTGCTCACAAAAGACAGACTTCATCTTCTCCTGGCTGAATGGGAGTTTCCCAGGAGTAAACTCTTTTGAGTTAAAATTAATAATGGACCTTTCCTCTCTTCCCCAGGAGTAAAATTCATTTATTGGTCTCCTCTTCTGGAGGTCAGAGATGAATAAGACACTATTTGTCCTCATGACATACCTAGTTGGTATATGTTGCTGACTAGAAGCAGATGCTGGCTAATTTCTGTAGCAATAAAGAGCAATTAGAAAATTTTACCTTTTTTTTCCTTCTAGATTCTAAAGGTCAATGTTTGTTTCTGTCCTAATGCCTTGAGTAAATGTTTTAATATGAGAAAATATTGACTCCATTTGGCCCCTAGGAGAAACTGCAAGTCTTTTGAAGGCCAAATAGTTCTATAAAATTCAAACCTACTTCCACTTTCTAATGATCTACTCTTCTATGCTGGTCTGTATTGAGCATACATCAAAAACACCTGGTGGGCTTGTTAACTAGATTGCTGGGCCCCACCTCCTGGGTTTCTGATTATGTAGGTCTGGGATGGAGCCTAAGGGTTTGTGTATCTACCAAGTTCCCACGTGGTGCTGATGCTGCTGATCCTGGGATCACAGTTTGAGAACCACTGGTCTATAAGAGTGGTTACTAACTGCCTTCGGTGACGTGTCAGGGTGGTTGATATATAGAAAATGTTTTTACCATTTTATAGGCCAGCATTAAGTCTGGGGTGATAACAATCTTGTCATATCTTGCTTCAAAGGATTTACACTTCATTTTAACAAATGCCTTTCCATATTGATATGGCCATAATGTTAATTTTCAGAAGTAGAAATTTTGTCTTTGGATTTCTCTTTACCTCTCACTGAGTCTATCTCCACACAAAGGACAATAGTTTTTGGTGCTTTTCACTCTACAGTTAGCTGTGGCTCTGGAAGCAGTCATGAAATTTGGCAAGAGATACTCTGCTGGGAATTCAAATCATTATGGAACCTGCCTTTTTCTACCTGAGTTTAGCATTTTCTAATTTGAACTAGTTTAGTTGCTATTCTTAAGAGATTGCTAGGCAAGTGATGGAACAAAATGAAAAAGTAGGCATGATATAAAAGAAAATTGAGCACATTTGTGAAGTCATCCTCATTTTGCAATATGTAGCAGATTAAATCTTGGAAGTCCTTACCTGAACAAATCGGAACTCTCTCCAGTTGACCATGTTGCTTACTGATGGCAAGGACGTGATTCCCAAGAGTACGAACAGTGAAAATCCAAGGATTCCCAAAGCCAAATATGAATCATTAAGCCAGGCCATAGAAGTACTAAATGGACTGTCTTTATTAGTTGTCACCTAAGAAATTTTATAAGCAATTTTAAACAATTACATTTTTAACAAATTGCCCATACTTTTTAAGGGACTGAAAAATACCTCTGTGTGGTTTATTTGTTCAAAGCAAATTGTGGTGCATTTGTTAATAATTATTTAAAAATAATTGAAGAGAAGAATACATTTAGAAATATACTTTTGGTAGAAAAATTGTTTCTGCTGGGACTTTATTATAATTCTTAAGTCCAAAAGTTGTGCTGGGAGTTCTAATTTACCCTATAAATCCTTAAACAAAGTAAACATTTACTTAAACTTTCTTTCCCATATGGCTTTTTGGTCCCTGAGCAAAATGATGTTGTCAAATGATTACACCAGGACTCTGTTTTTCTGCCTTAAGGCTGATTCTTCACACACACAAAATTTGGGCTCTCTGATGTTTATTATGTTGTAATATAGCATCAAATCTGTGGCACCACAGATTGAGAGGAAATAGGCTCTTGCAGTATGACTCTTACTCAGAATTTCCCATATTTTATTAGGGAAATATAGGGAAACCTATGAAAACATCAGTGAGCTAATGGTCAATAGTCTTTGAGATGGATCAAAACCAGGTATTTCTGAATTAGCACTGACTTACTACACTTTCTCTGAGATGGCTAGAAGAGTCTCTAAGCTGATTCTCTGTGATTTTTTTTTTTTTACTATGTGGAAGATAATGTTTGACATTTTCGCAAACTGCTCAGTTTTGTAGTTAGTCAGGAGTACTTCCCACAACTCAAACATTAAAGTGCATTAGCAAGGGAAGATGGACTTATAAGCACCCTTTTGTGAATTTGCTTACATTCCTGTGGTACAGGTTTGAGCAGCCCCCTTACAACGTGACTGGTTGTGACTTCCAAAAGAAAGTAGTATGCATAAAAAGAAAAGCTTGAAAACACATTGGTTTACATTTGACTGCCATCCAAAGGAATTCAAGTAGTTTCCTGAGGCCCCAAATCCATCAGTTTGTCAGTATCCCAGCCAGCTCTGGGAATACAGATCTTAGCCCTATTGAACATGGAAATCTAACTTTAATTCTCAATAGTTGTGTGAAATCTTAACTGGGTTCATTAAAGAAACAGACTCGAGGTTTCTAATTCTAGTCATTTAAAATATAACAGTGCTTAGAAGAGTGATTTTCTAAAGTTGTGAAATGGAATATGATATAGAAAAACTTGTTTTTGATTTAAGAAAAGGAGAATAAATATGAGTAGAGGTTTACCTGGGTAATGGTCATGTTTCTTAACCTCCATCGTACGTAATAGCGGATAGGAATCACCAGTGTGTAGAGGACGTGAAGGAAGGCAAAGCCCAGTGCTACCAAGCCAAGCTGCTTTCTGCAAAGCATCCAATGGTCAAGCCAGTCTGGGAATCGGTGGTATTTAGTACCTCGATAAAGCTGCAGAATGGCAGCAATAACTCCAGGGAGGTAAACCAAGGCAAGCAGTGTAAGTGCTGCTATTGGACAGACACGATTTGGAATAGAAATTGCCATGCGAAATGTTGCATCATTCTTTTCATAAATGTAAGGGTAGATTACTTCTCTTATAACACAATAGCAAAAGAAGAAGATACACAACACAGCAGACAAATAGAGTGGGAATCTCCACATTGGAAATAGTTGCAGGGGGTAGTTTTCAATTTCACTGGCTGCCATGAGGGATCCTTGATCCAGTGGAGTAAGTCCAAGAGAACGAACAATATCCATCACTCTTTGCTTAGCTTTGCTGTCATTTCCGCAGACAAATACCTGCGTTAAAATAATTCTGTATTTATTCTTTACTTACTTAATTATTTTGGAAGTTTATATAAGCACTGTGTAGAACAAGGACATGGAATAGTGAACTGCTATTCAAACAATGACATAGAATTAATATATTTAACAAGATGACATTTTAAACTTGCATGTGTGTGCTGAGTAGCTAAGGAACTGGTTTTTAAGTTGTGGGTGGTTTTAGGCACATCACTTTATTCCACAGTGGGAGTAGCTTGATCTTTCTTCTGTATTTCTGGGTGCCACATAACTTATGGATTGCTTCTAATCTGAGTGCAAAAATGAAATCAGTCTCATACACAGTAATGGAGAGGGAAAGGATGTCCACCAACAATTTAGCTGCTTTCGTTTGTAGTGCTGACAGGAGACCGCCATACACTGATAACATTGGGTTCCATCTAACTAAAAGCTGAGGGTGTAGACAGTGGGAAATACCTCACAACAATTGACTTCCCAACTTGGTCAAACACAAGATTATCATTCATGGTACATATTAGTAGAACAAAGTGCTTAGCAGGTATTTTATTTTGGAGTTGTATTTTGGACTGTTTGAGGTAAGTGCACATTTAAAGACTAAGGTTTTAAAGCTTGAGTATAAATTCATCACTTAATCTTACCTGCCGGCTTGCATCCAGTGCTCCCGACTGGAGAGCCCAGGCTGAGATGGTGTTAAACGCTTTCACCACGTGGGTTCCTGGCACCAACCGAGCAAGGTACTCTGCATTTGATTCTGGATATTGATTGATTTTGAGGTTGTTGCTGACATCAACCAATATTTTGCCTTTGAGAACCTCATTTAGTTCTGTGAGAAAATCATAATGCTCCCTATGAATTGCTATGATTATGATGTTGGACTTCTGGGCTGCTTCTGAATGGCTCAAGACCTCTGCATCATTGGGCAGCAGACTGGACATCTGGGGGTTCCGAGTTCCGAAAACAATGGTATAACCACATTGGAGCATTTTAAATCCCAGTGATCTTCCAAAATCCCCAGTTCCAAAAATACACACAGTCTCTTGCTTTTCTGAAGAATTCATAGTAAGAGGAAGTGCATCTGCAGAAATCTCCATAACTGAAAAAAAATAACACATATATCTAACAAAACATGAATGTTCTTGGGATGGAAAATTAATAAGAATTATATCCAAGAAACTGTAATTATCATTATCTCTGAGTTTCTCTAATCTTCTAATGAATTATCTCGAGAGTATTTCCCTCAAATTTTGGAAGAAGTGAAAATGATAATATATTCTCATACATGTGTGTTTTCAGAAAATCATTGGTGAAAAAATTCTACTGGATAAAAATTGCAGTGAAAAACCAAGACACTTTTTGGTAGATGAATTAACCATGAACATGTATTGCAGTGCTGTTGCATTTACCTAACATTCATATTTCTAAAAATTCTCAGACGGTCTATCCCTTCACTTTTTCTCCATTCTTTTATCCTAATATATATATTTTCTCTCTTTCACACTGGGATGAACAGTCACAAGCAAAATACAGTTTTTCTTAAGTTGCCAGTGTCCTGTAATGAGATGAATGATTTCTTTATTATTATATTCCCATTTGAATCATCTTAACCATTGTGAAGAGAAAGTGAGTCCAGATTCTATTTTGGCTATTTGGAAACCACATTCATTTATTCTAACGTGCCATGAACCTTTTTTTAAAATGAAGATGTTGACATAGAGCACTATATTTTGCTCTACATCTTACTAGCAATGTGACCTTAGGCAAATTACTCAAACTCTTTGTGCCTTCATTTCATCACCTTAAAAATGAGAGAGTGAGAGTACCTACTTCGGAGGATTAGATGTATTAATGTAGCAAAACAGACCCTGAGACATAGTAAGTACTTAATAAACAATGGCTACTATTAATACTTTATTTAATAATTATTAATCTTCTATTCAATTACTAGTGAATATATACTATTAACCATTTAATTAATGCAAACTTTATATTAATTCTATAAATTATGGTTAATTACTTTAATAAAACTGTGATTATTTTAAACATATAAAATTTACCTGAAATAGAGTGCAATGATTCTTAAGATGCTCCTACTTTCCCCACTTTTTATTATAAATAAAATTCTATATTGAATGGCTTCAGAGAATATGATTTATCAAAACACAAGTATAAAACCACCTCAAGTGTGAATTTCTCTCACTTTTAAATCTCTCACGTTTTAATATTTCCCTCTTAAAATGCTTCTTGAAATCCAATATAATTTCCTCGGGCTGTTATCCCAACCACTAAAATTTATTTTTACTCTTAAATCTTCAGAAACATCACTGAGCAAATTGAAGATAACAAAAACAGAAAATATTATAACACTGGTTGAATGAATAGAAATTTAGTTATTCACTGGACAGTTAGTTAGTCCTTATGTAAATGATTGGGGCTAAAGTTGATAATTACGCTGGCCACATCTTGAGTGACACTTGAAATCCTCCTGGTCCTGTCTCCCATTCCTGGGCAGGAATTATCTCTGCTCAACATCCACAGTCTAATGGAGGGTCAGTTGGGGACCCACCTCTTGTATCTCTTGATTCTTGTTCTGGGGCTTCGCTGAGACCGTTTACTGCTTAGCACCCAGATGTGTACGACCCATGAGGCTTCCATACAGTGGCAGGGACAGGACCACATGAATATGTGCTTCCCTTTCTTATCTCCAGGTACACAGTTCTGACACATTTCATAAGGCTCCTGATAAAGTCCCAGTGGAATAGAGCACCAGCCATGTCTAGCTGTGGCCAACTTGGTAAGACGCCCTGCTACTGCCTTTCTTGTTCCCTGACCTCACTCTACTCCCTGGAATCACTTCCTATTAAACTATTTGCACACAAGCCTTTGTCATAGGCTCCTCTTGCAAAACAACCCAGGGTGATACAATACTTATTTACTCTTTCTGGAAAAAGAAAATTTACCTGATCTGGAGTCACCACAAACTAGAATGAGGAAATAACATGTAAAAAAGTAAAAATTGAGTGATTCTCTGGAAGAATTTATTTTTGAACTCTTGGAAAAATATCCCAATAATAGGAGTTCATAAAAAATGGAATGTATGTTTACTCTCAACCACAAGGGAGATCAAGTTGAGGGAGCATTTTATAGTAAGTACTATATAAATTAGGATGCTATGCCCATTTCAGACATCCTTGTAATTCAAAGTAGCTTGTATGTGTAAACATAGAATAATGGAAGCATATGGTTCCTTGTTCAAAGACTAAACAAAATAGTTTTATAGTCCTACTATACTCTTCTCAGATGTAGGATGGAAAGAATAAAGAAAATAATAAGAAAGGTGGTAAACATGAGGAGAAGTTAAGGGAGTAGAAAGATGGGTTAAAATAGTTAAAACACAACATAGAGGTCTCCTCTTTTTCCTTCAGCTCTCCACAAACCTCAGTTACATAACAGGAAACACAACAGGAATATTTCTGGGTTTGGAAAATCTCCGGGACCAGTTTTGTCTCCTTTGGAAGCATCACCAAGAGAGGTTCCTTGACAGTTGAGCCAAGATAGGTAAAATGATACTACCAGGGTGTTTATATTGATTAGGGATGCCAAAGGTGGCAAAGATGACCGGAAAAGCCATGGCAGCAGCCATCACTGGGAAGCTTGTATTTGTGTGTATGTGTTTGCATGTGTGTTTGCATATGTGTGTTTGTGTGTGTGTGTTTGTGTATTTAGGGTGGGATGTAAGATGGAGAAAAGGATTGAGTCAGGAAGAGTCTGTCTGCAGATCCCACACAAGGTCTTGGCAACCTAAGGCATAAGTATGCATTCTTCTGGGATGTTTCCAACTGGGCATCTCATGAGGCTTGTTAGGGTCAGACTGGCTTGTGCGTTTTACTTCTCTCACCTCCTGGAGGTCAGGGTGGTCCAGGCCCCTTCCTGCTTTTGAGGATTCCAGCATATTAAAAACATGGATATGTCAAAACAGGGTTACAAGAGTTGTATATTTTAAATGCTTATATTTAACAAATCAATGCTTTTTTAATAAAAAATAAAAACTTTTAGTCTGAAATAATTATAGATTCACAGGAAGTTGTAAAGATAGTACAGAGAGGTCCCTATGTATCTTTCACCCAGTGTCTCTCAATAGTTACAGCTTATATTGCTACATAGCACATTATCAAAACCAGGAAACTGACATTGGAACACTGTGTATGCATATTTCTATGTCATTTTATCACATGTGTAGATTCATGTAACCACCATTGCAATCAGGGTAGAGAACTATTTCATCACCACAAAGGTCTCCCTCATGCTACTCCTATTTATAGTCATTTGAACTCCCTTCTCCCCCACCATCCCTAATTCCTGGCAACCGCTAACTTAATCTCCATCTCTATAATTTTTTCATTTCGAGAATGTTATATTAAATGGAACTGTATATATGTGACCTTTTTGAGGTTGGCTTTTTTCCACTCAACATAATGCCCTTGAGATTCATCCAAGTTGTTGCATATAACAATAGTTCATTCCTTTTTGCTGCTCATTAGTATTCCAAGGTATATATGCATTACAGTTTGTTTAATGGTTCATTTCTGTAGGGAATTTTGTTTGTTTCTAGTGTTTGGCTATTAACAAATAAAGCTGATATGAACATTCTTGTATTGGTATTTGTGGGAATATAAGTTTTTACACCCAGGGAATGAATGCCCAGGAGTGTAAGTGGTGGGTTATATGGTAAATATATGTTTAGTTTTTAAAGAAACTTTTTCTAGAGTGGCTGTATCATTTTATATTCCCATCAGCAATTTATGAGTCATCTAGTTTCTCCACATCACTAGTATTTGGTGTTCTCATTATTCTGGTTTTAATTTGAATTTTCCTAAAAGCTAATATGCTGAACATCTTTTAACGTGCTTATTTGCCATCCATATGTCATCTTTGGTGAAAGGTCTCTTCATATCTTCCACCCATTTTCTAATAGGATTGTTTTTTAATGGTGAGTTTTGATAATTCTTTATATAGTCTAGATATGGGTCCTTTGTTGGATATGTGGTTTGGGAATATTTTCCAGTCTGAAGTGTGTTTTCTCATCCTGACATTTTTTTTTTCACAGTGCAAAAGCTTTTAATTTTTATGAAGTTCATTTATTGATTTTTTAAAATGAATTCTCCTTTTGATGTCATGTCTAAGAACTCTTCACCAAGCCCTAGATCCTTAATATTTTCTCCCGTATTTTCTTATAAATGTTTTATAGTTTTAGATTTTACATTTAAAACATGATCCAATTTGAATTAATTTTTAAATAAAGTTTGAGGTTTAAGCCCAGGTTCTGTTCTTTTTTTTTTCCTATGAAAATATAATCCCTCCCCCATCATTTGTTGAAAGACTATGCTTCTTTCATTGAGTTGCTTTGGCACCTTTGTCAAAAATCAGTCCTCTGAACATGTGTGGTTCTATTTCCAGGGTCCTATTCTGTTCCATTGGTGTATGTATCTACCATCTGCCAGTACCACACAATCTTGATGACTGTAGCTAGACAGTAAGTCTTAAAATTGGGTAAAGGATTTCTCCCACTTTATTCTTTTTCAAAACTTTTCTAGTCATTCTACTTCCTTTGTCTTTCTCTATAATTTTAGAATAACCTTGTCCATAGCTATAAAAAATTGTATATTTTAAATGCTCATACTTAACAAATCAATTTTTTTTTAAGCAGATTTCAGAAATAAAAAGCAACCTAGTTTTTTGTTTCAGAGATGATTATGGGCTCTATTAAAATATAAATTTATACTAAAGCATAATTGCAGTGTGCAGGTATCTGATAAAGGGATGCAAGTTAAAGTTGTATGAGGGACTTCTTTCAACCCTAGTGGTATATATCTGTGACTATATGCAGAGGTTTCATTTGAAGCATAAGTCCAAATCAAATTTTGAATTCCTTTGTGTATCAGCAGCCTGAGGCTAAATGGCCCTTCTTCCCCTCTGCATGCACTGGAATAGACCTCTTTCCCCGTTTCTCTTAGGCGGAAGAACAAGGGCCAGCAATGTATGTCCTCTAAAAGGTGCGAACTTTTTTGTCTTGCACTTAGAAAATGGGCCATTTGCTTCTTTCAAAGATTTCATGGAGAAAAGGGGAAAATATACATACTATGTATGTAATACCATTTGTAGAAGAAAAAGGAAAGAGAAATTATTCCTATTTCTCTGGTGCAGATAGTTCTGGAAGGAAATATTAGTTTCCATGAATTTATTTTATTTTTTTAATTCTGAGAACTCCACAGAAAGATAAAAATCCCTTATGTAAAGACTCAACCTTAGTTATATGCATTATTAGAACTCTTATTTGTTTCTTAGTACATATAATTTAAAGTAGTCATACAAGCTAAAAATGCAAAAAAAAGTTTAATATAAAAAACTTTGAAGGCAATCATTTTAAAAACACCTGTAAAGACAAAACTATTATCATCACCACATCAATTTTTAGTAATAAAAAAATAGTGTGCCGGGATCCATTACAGGCATCATGAGTTGGCAAAGAAGGAACTGTATGGAGTTTGGTTTGAAGGGGTATGGAAAGGGGAAATGCAGTGGTATAAACAGATGTCCTCCTGTCATTTGTTCTCCTTTTTCATTAAATCTTTGAAGCAACTTCTTACAATCATTAAGGCTTAAACAATGCAAATACCTCTGCAGAGAGTTACACTGTAAACCAGTGGTTCTCAGCCCAAGTGCACAGTAGAATCAAGTGAAGGCCTTTTATAAAATACTGATCATCAGGTGCCACTCCTGGAGAGTCTGAATCAATTGTTGGGGATGGAGCCTTTTTAAAAATAAGCTCCCTCAGCGTATTCTAATGTAGAGCCAAAATTGCGAACCCTTACCTTACTTTTATCAGTTGTTATGCTAGCTCTCAGTTAATGGCATGCTACAGTGCTTCTTCTCTCTGGTCACCTATTAGAATCAGCTGAGGATCTGTTAAATGCCAGGGCACCATCTCCTGAGATTTTGAATCAATTAGTCTTAGATACTGCCCAGGCATCTGTATTTTAAAAACCAAACCAAAACAAAACAAACTCTCAAGGTAATTCTGATGAGTAGTCAGGCTTGAGAACCACTGGAAAATGTTTTGGAGAAGGAAGGGAGGGACAAGAGAGAGAATAGGTTGTTGATAGATTGCAAGGGGTTGCAGGAACATTTCACCTTTTACAATTTTCTCCCCAAAGTAATCTTTGGTTGAAGCTGAGAGGCTAGAATTCGCCTCTATGTAAACCAGAGGTGAAATGAATATGCTTGAATGTACAGGTCTGCAAGGGAGAGAGTCTGGGGATGCCAGACTCAAGACTCAGTGTTAGGCTGCAAGGTAAGCTTTGCTCTGTATCTCTCAAGAAAGAGTAGTCTTCTATGAGCCACAAAGTTATAGTTTGATGCAGTCTACACACAAATCAACTATGGTGTTCCTTAACAGCAACTCCCACGTAGTGCAGCATAATATCTAGTTTATCATTTGGATGAAACCATTATTAAAGACATTCTGCCTCTCTCTCCATTTGAGTTCTGAAATGATTGCACCTTCAAGCATCTGAATAGCTCAAACTCGAGCCGTTCTGGAAACACACACATTCATTGGTGTCGTAGTATACCAACCCAGAGATTTGGTTTGGCACTTTCCAGGGAATTACATTACAAATAATACCTTTAAACTCTATAAGATGTGACTGGATTTTTCATTTTAATTTGATACTTGTAAACAGGGGTTTTTAAAAGTCCTTCCTTCCGTTTTATTATTCCTTCTGAATTCCAGCCTGAAAGCCCTAGATATTTGATAATACGTTTGTAATGACCCGAAGCCCATCAATCAAATGTCTCCTTTTACCACAAGGCAAAGGTGCATGAGGGAGTTGTGCAACTGTGCTAGACTTCTTGTGATTCAGAGCATTTGTTTTAATATATTCCACTGACAATTGGAAAGCAAAAGCAGATATTTTTCTGTTTTTTTTAAACCTTATATTAACACATAAACCCATCCAATTTATTCACGCAACTATTTCTGTATTTAGTGAGATCGAGGCCCATTAGGGAAAGCAAACTTTCACATTTCAAGCACGTATTCTTTGATATTTGACTTGACTGACAGATACATATTATTAGCAAAATCAAGATATTGGCTTAAAAAGAGTACCGATTACAGTTTATAAAAAACTGAACGTGACCTCTATCAATGGATTTTTATGTTAGTTTTTTTCTTCTTTTGCTTTTGGACACCTCAATCTTTATTATATGTATGTGTATATATATATGATTTGAAAACATAAACATATATTTCTTATTAAACCTTGTAGTCAGAAGTAGCTCTGTTTGCAAGCATAATTTCTTACTGGTGATGATATTTATGCATACTTTTCAAATTCTTTTAACATATACTTTAACTCATTCCTTTACTAACTATTTAACTATTACCAGCCATTATTTTATATGTGGAAGATAAAGAGGTGAAGCATAAGACCTCTCATAGAGTTAAAAGGTGTTAACTCCTTGGAAAGTGTCAACCCAGATCTCTGAATTTTTGTTCTACAAAAATAACATGTGCGTGTGTGTGTATTCTTTTAAGAAAATTTGACAATGATGATATAAATAGCAAATAAAATTATTTCAGATGGTGGTAAGTTCTCTGAAGAATAAAGAATGGAGTGATGGAATAAAAAATAGTGGGAGTGGAGAGGGCCAGTCTACTTGATCTCTCAAGTGGTCAGCAGAAGTCTCTCTAAGTCAGTGCCAGTCACGCTAGGTTTGCCAGATTTAGCAAATAAAAGCACAAGAGGCCCAGTAAAATTTGAATTTCAGATAAACAATGCATGAGTTTTTAGTATATGTCCCATGTAATATTTGAAATTTACATTTAACTGATCATCCAGTATTCTATCTAGCCACCCTAAATCAAGCTGAGATGTGAGAGATGAGAAGGAGCTTGCCATGTGAAGAGCTTTCCAGTCAGAAGGAAAAGCACTTGCAAATGTATTACCTAAGTTAGTAAAGGACCACTCTTTTTTTAAAAAAAAATCACCACATTTAAAAATAGCCTAATTTACAACCAGATTAAGTAGCTATTATTGACACTTTAAAATATTTTCACAGCTGGGTCACAATAAATGGAAGATTGTTGGGTGCTTTTACCTATTTTTAGGTCTTTGTAACTTAGAAGAGAATAGGAGAAGAATGTGGCCACAGGGCAGGATTGGCTGGAAAAGATACTTCAGGCTTGGGTATTAGCATCCATTTCTAATTGCTGATCAGAATAAAGATAAGTGCTTCTGAAATTAAAATATGATTCAATGAGAAATTTTAATTTTAATTTTGCCAAACTCATATTTTGTAAAGAAAATATACCTTTTCTCAAAGGCAAAAGAAATTTGAATTAAAGAGATGAAAAGAATGCCCAAAGTCATTTATCAGACCCAACATCTAATTTCTGAGATGCGTGTATTTCTCACAAATTCATGTCGTTGTCTATTCTCTTTAGTACCACATCAGTTCAAGCAAAAATTAGAGCAATCCTGTAGCATGATAAACCATTTTGTGATTTCCAAAATAAGTACTAGTAACTACAGAAGTTACTGTAGTTACTAATTGCCGTACATTAATGGAAGTCTAAATTTTTAAAGCTCTGTATCTAAATAAAGAAACCATGCAGATTGGTCGCTGAAAAACTGATCGGTTATCAGTTTTGTGAGAAAATGTTATGTATCTAATAGAAATCTAATTTGCTGATGATTAGTTTTTATGCTAGTCAACAGAATAACACAAAAGAAAACTATCTTAATATGTACAGTTTGATCAAGTCACAAGAACCTTTACATGAATACTCTATGGATACATGTACTTCTACATGAATTGCTAATAACTACAGTTAGCTTCAGTGTGTGATGCAACGAACGTGATTCTTTAGTAACATTTCATTTCTACCCAAGGAATTAAGAGGTGAGTGTGGTAATGCAGATCTCTATTATCTATTTTTGTACTTTAGGAGATAAATTATTTATTTATAGTTTAAGTTCATTGGTGAAATTCTAGTGCAATTAAAATTTTTATTAATACATGTTGCCACATGTAGATATCAGCTGCATCTGTCAAGAGAATTTAGA
Source organism: Cabassous unicinctus (assembly GCA_029593785.1). NCBI lineage: Eukaryota > Metazoa > Chordata > Mammalia > Cingulata > Chlamyphoridae > Cabassous > Cabassous unicinctus. Next base: position 72,035 of record JAQZBX010000910.1, read on the forward strand.
TTGTTTTATGACTAATTATTTTATCAGGTAAGTTCATTATCTGCTGTGAAGGCTGGTTTGTTCATTTGATTAAAACCTGGGGCTCATGACACAAGGTCAGGAATTTAGTCACAGCTGGGTTACTTTTCCCTTACCTCTGCATTTGTTTTTTAAAGCAATTTTACTGAGGTATTTCATTTATAATACAATCCATCTAAAGTATACATTCAATGGCTTTTGGTATAATCACAGAGTTGTGCATTCATCACAGCAATCAATAGTAGAGCATTTTCATTACTCAGAAAAAAAACCTCTACCCGCTTAGCAGTCACCTCTCAATGCCTCTATCCTTCCCCTGCCATAGATACCCGCTAATCTAATTCCACCTCTATACATTTATTTATGTTTACGATTTATATAAATGGATTCAAACGGTATGTAGTACTTTGTGTCTGGTTTCTGTCACTTAGCATAATTCTCTATTTTTAATTGATGAAAAATATTAGCATATTACTATTCACTACAGTCCATAGTTTGCTTTAGGTGTATTTTTGCCCCAATACCACCCTATTATAAACATCTTATAATATTAACATACTTTTGTTCCAATTCATGAAAGAATTCTTATATTTGTACTATTAACCACACTCATCTTTGACAACAGGGGTCAGTATGCTATACAGTCCCATGTTTCATCTTCTAGTGACATACACAACCCTAAACTTTCCTTTTCAACCACAATCATACCCTCGTATTGGCACTGCTTCTGTTTATATTCTAAATCCTGAACAACTCATCACAAAGCTGTGGTTCATCAAAGATTCAGGATCGAGACCAGGGCCAGTTCTCTCACTGACTTGGTGGTATCTGGACTTTGCACACTGCATGCATGTTTGCTTACTGGATAATTAGGTGTTCTGCAACAATCCACTTAATGGTTAGTGTCCATATGTGAGTTTTTAATTTCTAGAGAAGTTTAGGAAGTCATTTGATAACTTCAGTTTTGACATAACTTTGCTGAAATAAAATTCCCTATGTCTCGTTATTTATCCTCACATAAAAGCCACAAGTAATTATTTAATTATTGATAACTGCCAAATCAGTCTGGGGATACAGTGGTTTTGCTGTGGATCTAACCCCAACCTTCAATCCTGCTGATGGGGGCGCTCCAGTCTACTTCAAAGTATCTTCTCACTATTTTTGGACATCCCCTGGGGGTGGGGTGGGGTGTGTTATGAATATAGCCTCCTTCATCTTTTGTTGGGTACCAGTTTCCTCTATTTCTAATCTGGCTCTCAGAGGCAAGGCTTCCAATGACCAGTGTCAAATATTTGCCCAGGTGGATCAGCTGTAGCTGCTGGGCAGATCTGGCCTTGAAGCTGCTCCATTTCTTACCCCAGAGGGAGAAAGTGCTCTTGACCCTCGCTCCTCCATCCTTGTGCTCTACTCTGATACACAAGCTAGAGAGCAGACCTAGTTGTTAAATTTTTAAAAATGAAATAGCTACTTCTTTTTAATTCCTAGGGTTTTAATTTCAGTCATTTCAATGGTGTGACTGGAGCTGGCTTGCCAGTTGAGAGCTTGAAATAAGCTTTGGTGGGAATTTTTACAACATGGAATCAGCAAAGGGCATTTTTCCCCCTTTGGGAGCCGTTTACCAGCACATACCCGTGGCTCATTCCCTTACCTCTCCCTAAAACGCTGGCAGGTAAGCACAGGTGTGGGAAAAGAATTGTACCACCTTTCCAATCCTGCCTCTGTACCTTATGCCTAAAATCTCTTTCCTAGGGGCCTCCTTCTATGTTCTTTATGAAAACAGAATCCATAAGGTTCCCCCAGGCCCGATAAGGTTCCCAGACACTACCTTCCCATTCCCCACCCCACTTGGGTTTAATGCAGTAAGGCTGCTACCTCTAGACTCCTCTTGGTTCTCTCAGAGAGATGGATACAGGGACCCCTTTGTTTACCACCATCCCCAAATACATACCATCCAATCTTCCAGACATAACTCAAAAATCAGGTTAAACCCATTTTAGGATCTCAGTTTGGGGAAACCAGAGGCAAAGGGCACACTTTCATTATTAACTGGAATGAACCTTTTACTAGCCATTTAATTGCTTCTTCTCATCCTCCTCCCATCTCCCATCCCACCTAAGTCAGGGCTATTGAATAGAATGAAGAATCATTTTATTACTTGAGTACTGAAGAAAAAAAAATAACTAGAAACATCACAATTTTTTTGTGTATAAGAATGATTTGATATAATTTAATGCTTTTGAACTGTTTAATAAGCTTCGTATTTTATGCCATGTTTTCAGATGTTAGAGAAGGACCGAAATGTTTTACTTAAGTTGAACTAATTAGGACCTTTAAAAGTTCAATATTCCAATCTTCATGACCCCAGCCAAATGTCTTAACTCATTGCATTCTTTAAAATGAGTTAGTATCCAAAGTATTATAGTTATAAAATTACTATTAAATATACCCACTATAGCAGCATAATTAGCTTACCAAAATTAGAGTTAATGAGAAGAAACACCAAGGCTCCTGCAAATTATTTTTAATTTCTTATGGTAATAATAATTTCAATTATATATTTTATAAGCACTGTGCAAAGTGATCTCACGCTTCTCCCCCAATGGCAGGCACTTTGAAATTTGCCAGTACACTTTCACCCTGTTAATTAACACAGTGCAGGAATTACCTGCTATGCCCATAACTGGCAACATGAAAATGTTCGAAAATAAAGAGGTGTTATTCACAATGGCTTGTTAAGATTTTATGCTTGTTTATTTCATGAGATCTGGCCCCAATCTTTCTGTATACTCTATTTGTAAATTTTAATTTGGGTTTTAGAGGTCAAAATATTTTCAATTGGGTCTATTCATAACATTTCTTGATGTATTTTTTTATCTGTAAATTTTGGTGTTGAGACCAAAGAGACTATCTGGTCTGTGTTCTATTAATGACTCTTAAGGATGTGTGCTGTGTAGTTATATTGCTACCTCTTAGCCTTCTTTTTATTCAGAATTACAGTCCTTAGCTTTTCAAAATTATGCTTTGTGTATATTTTTCTTCCTTTTAAGTTGAAAAGTGAACCCTACTTCATCCTAACTTTAGGACTGATAGTATAATCTACATTTAATAGAAACATGTTTCTACCAAAATAACTTTTCAGAAATATGCGACTGCCAATGTACAATATAGTAAGACCTCTCCACACATGGCTGAATAAACTCTTCTGGAACATTGTGAAGATGAATTTAGATCAGGATGTCATTGTCTTGTTGAGTTAATTACAATGGAAATGCTTCTTTTAGTAAAATATTATTTCCTTTTGCAGTGATGCAGTTCTGAAAGATGATCTTTTAACAGGGAAAACATTCTTTGTTCTCGTTTCTTTAATGATTATGGAAGAACAAATTGTTGATATATATATAGGTCAAATATGTTATCAGGCATAGCTATAAGCATTGATTATCTTTTAGTTATCTACTTAACTTGATTCCTTCCAGGATTGATTTCTTTTCAATGAAAGAAAAAGTGTCAATTCAAATCATTTGGAAATGACCTAAAAGTCATTTAAAATATCTGAGTAGGTTTAACACAGTGTGTGGAACCTCTCAGGAAGTCTTCATAATGAACTAATAAACCTTTCACTTTGTCTGTATAAAGAAAACAGAGCTAAACAAGTAACTTCAGAGGCCTTGTCTTTGTAAATCATCTTTTTACTATTATCCAGCTTACCAACAACTTAACTAAAAAAAAAACCCTACTCAGAAAACTTCATAACGCACAGCCTGTTCTATATTCCTACAGTAGGAATTATGGGCAGCTGTAGGTGCAGTTACTTAACACACAACCTCCTTGTGGGAGGACAACCCTAGTGGGAACTAGCTACAAGGTTCCCTAGCAAGTCTTCAAGCCTTGAAAACTTTGAAGATTTAACACACACACACACACACACATACACATGTATTTTTTGGTGCCACAGCTTATCAGTCTTAAGATTTTAAAAGAAAACGATGTTTCAATAGTAGCTGATAAAAGATCTAAATGAATTATGCGGAGAACTGCATGGTAAGGATCATGAAACACGGGACTTGTGTTTCTAAGGGTGACTGCAGAACCAGCTACTCAGGAGGCCTTTAAAAAGAGAACCTGTATCCTTGTGGTAGGATGATTTAGGTGTAGTTCTTCAGCGTAATGCAAAGAGTGACCACTCAGGGCTCCCTTAACTTTAAATTTCTAAGAAAAAATGAACATATTCTGTTTTGAAATTATTTACAACAAGGTGTAAGGCACAGGGTTTCCACTTATTAATAGTCTTACAAAAATGCATTTGGGTCGTTCTAAGCAAGTTAGCAAGTTTAAGCAAGGCAGGGGTCTGGAAATAGTTCTCAAATTAGAGAATGGTTCTTTTACAAGCTGGTTTCTGAATCTCAAATAGCTGTGTGAGTTTCAGCAGAACCATAAATGCTGCCAAACGGAGAAAGTACTATGACCCATTTTCTCTAAACACATGTATCATTTGCTTTAAAACCTCGAAGCCTGATAAACAGGGAGTGCTGAGTCCTGTCTTCTGGGTTGACAGTGTTTGTCATGCAGGTAGAACACATGCAGGTAGAATTCCATACAGTGCTAAATCACAGTGTTCTGACAAACTCGGGGCCTTGCAAAAGACCATATCTCAAATAAGTTACTGCTTCAAATAAATGTGCCATTTTATAAAATTACATCTACTGTATCAGAAAAAATGTTCTTTCACGTGAGTGACATTTATATGATTGCCATTTAGAGAGAAGAGGCCATTCTCACATAGCAAGGCTGAAGTATGGTTTTGAAAGCTGAGAGTATAGGGAAGGGACTCTCCCTCCACAGCTGGGTGGTTTCCCTAAAAAATGAAACTTGCATTATTATGGAAAAAGTAATTACCTGACTATACTTATAGCATTGATGAGATTTTCAATATATTTCTAACCCACAGGCATCTTTAGTCTTGTCTTTTCACCTTGTTAGAATTGGACTTTGCAGATCATCTAGTCCAATAGCTTTTATTTTTTCATGTGTGGATAAGGAAACTGAGATGTTGAGCTTCTAGTTAGAACTAGGAATAGAATTCTGCCCTCCCTCTATGGCCTTAGCTTCCCCTCCTTCTCCATCTAATTTACCTTCTACTTCTAAAAAAAGTTCCCAAATTATCATCCAGAGAAAACACTATCTGTCTTCTGTCTCTGGACTAACAGGGAACTAAGACTTTACTCTTTACAATAAATTCCATCCCAAACAATATTTCTCTGGAAAAGCAATCGCTAACCTGCAGAAGGAAATTTAAATCAAGATCAAGAATAGAAGTAATTTCAGGTCTCAGGACAAGTTTTCAGATCTTAGTCAAGATGCCGCCTCAGATTTGTGGCAGCAAAGATTGCCAAAGCCACATCTCCCAGGCTCTCTTCTGATGGGCGCTGCAAATTTGATCTTGCTCAGAAGACAAGAGAGGAAACCAAACCGCTAAGTATTCTAATTGCGGACCTGGAGTTGGTGATGAATAAATAAAACTCCAGGAAGCTAGAAGCTTGAAGAATTCCTTAACTGATCTTCAACACCTGTGGGTGGCCTTTCCCAGAGAGGAGTGCGGGAGAGAGAAGCGGAGTTTACAGGCACCTTCTCCCCAGTAGGAGCGGACTAGGGAGGGAGGTCCTGAAAGCAAGGGCTCGCGAGGCGAGCTGAGGCAGAGCAGATCGGGCAGCCGGGATGGCTGTGTGGCGAAAGCTATAAGGCAAGAGCCCAGCTACGTGACCCACCTGCAGGAGAGGCGCTTCCAAGGCGGCTGCGGTCCAGCCTTGCTGCAGCCGTTTGGTGTCGCCTGCCCGAGGGGGAAGTTTCACTCTACCTCCAGCTCAGTGCCGCGGTTCGCAGCGCTTCCCAGCATAAGAGGCAAGAGGGGAGGGAGAGGCTACTGGATTTCGCAAGAGAAGCGAAGAAAGCGCTTCCAGGAAGAGTTCACGTTGGGAGTTCCCTGGCAGCTGGGACCAGAACTTCCTGTGCTGTCACTGTTGCTTCCATTTGCTGCAGGTGCTGACGCTGATCCCTGGGATTGGGGTTTATAAGGGATTTTCCCGGAGCCCTTGGGATCTGTGCTTCCCAGGCTGACAGAGGATTGGAGAACCCCGGGAGGACCCCCTTCCTGGAGAAGCCAGAGAGTCCTCTTTGAGTAGCTGAGAAAACATTATGCTTGCTAGGCTTCTAGGCGTTTCTTCTGTTGCCATTTTGTCTAGTACAGAGAAAAAGGTGAAATCTTTTTCCTCTGCTTGGAAGCTGTGGGTTCTTATAGGGGTTAGACCTTGAGTTTGGGAATCTTAATTTAGGTAGATTAAATCGTTCAAAAAAAAGCCAAATGAAAGAGGATGCTGATGACGACAACTTATCATCATTATTCCAGTTTATATATATGCAATTGGTATGTCTTTCAATCTAGGAGGAACTCAAAAGTCACAGCCAAGGTAGTTTAATATTAAATAATCACAATAAGCTATGGGACAAAGCACTCTGCACTCTCAAACTCCTGCAGTTTAGTACCCAGAGGCCTCCTAATCTATCTCTCACTCAGCAGTGGGATCTTAAATTCTACTGGGTGCTTACCAAGGAGCAGAGGCCCAGCCACACTGAAGCCTGCCCCCAGCATGAGTGAGCCAACTTTCCCTGTGCCTGGATTACAGCTTTCCCCACATCATCCTGTGGAGTCAGCTCCGACCCCATGTCTTCCAAAGTATTCTCTGAGCCATTAGTTGCAACCAATCTTCCCCGCTCCCCACCCCCCACCCATATAGTGTAGTTTATGCTTCCACACAGCAGTTAGGATAATTTGTCCCTCATGATAGTTATTATTGTGTATATGTCTCCAAGTCTCCTCTCCTGGACTGCAGGCTCAGAGAGTTGGCACCGTTTCTTCAACTTGGAATTCTCCACCACACCTAGCACAATGTTTTGTATATAATAGAGACTCAAAATATATTGTATTTATTAATTATGGATCCTACTGCCAATTTTGCAAAACGACCACCTGATAGTAATGTTTGACTACGGAATAATTTAAAAAAGGTATGCATTGATTTTATAGCATCTAACTGTCCCAGTTTGAAGATTGACAGGGTGAGAGAAGGGCGTGTAACTTGGGAGAAGGCCTGGTGAGGTGTCCCTAAGAGGTCTTAGGGTTGGTAGACACAGCTTTGGTGACTTTCCTCACATCTGGCATCTGGTCTTAAGCCTTGTGGACACAGAAAACTTGATTCTTAAAACACTGAACCTGATACAACCAGAGTGCTGATTTGTTAGTTGTCAATGGAATTTCAAACAGTTACCTTGGACATGCAGTTGCTGAGGGCACTAGACACTCTGGCAAGCACATTCTCTCCCTGTAAGCACATCTCATAGAAGCCATTTTATATGTAGAAGGCTGCTAGATAGATAGGGGAATGAATTATAAGATTACAAGGTTTACTGGCATCTGGCTGAGAGGGTCAGCTACATCCATCTACAACATGGTGACATATCTGCCAGCAGAAGCAGACAGCTGGGGTCTACGGACCATCTTACTCTAGTTTCTGGATGGTGTTTGGATCCATTATAAGTTGACTTAATGGACAATCATATTTCCAAATTCAGCCTCCAATTAATTACAACAGAATCATTTCTTTTCATAGTTATCATAATTAGGCAGATGAAAAAAATTTACAACTTCTTTTTTATTAAAGGTGGATATATTTCAGTTACATAAGGTCTTTACTTTGCCAAAGGCAGAGTCCCAGAAAAGGGAACATAAATTACTGAGATCTGAAGGGTAGAAAAAATTGTTTTTATTAGTATTAAACTTAAGAGGTACTTGACTTATTTATCTTGTGGTTTAAAGATTGATTATTCCCTTGGACCCAGGAGTGACTCAATTCATAACTCTCCCAGTACTTTCTCAAAGCCTGGCTAGAGGAGAAAATTGTGCTTCAAGTTGCGCTTCTGAAGATGCCAGCAAACCTGGATGCCTGAGTATTTGCTGTTGGCAGGATTAATCCTTCTCTCCGTAGCCTTCTCATCAGACGCTGAGTACCACCGAAGACTTCCCATTTAGGGATTTCCACACTTACCATATTCTTGAATCTTTCTGCTACTTTCTCACTTGCCAGGGTGCTCCCTCAAAAAATTCCCAGAAGGCCTAGAGCCAGGGTTAATCAAATGTGATTAAATGATTGAATAAAAGTTTGCCTTTAACATCTTGTATCTCCTTTTCTATGTCATTTCCCTCCTTTTCAAGGAACCTCCTCCTTATTGTCTCAGGTCTTGGCCACTCCTTCCTCTTCCCCAAGACCTCTCCTTATAGTGCTTATGCCTTATTATGGGGAGGAGCTTTCAACATGTGCTGACCCTCATAACCCTGAGGTGACTGAATTGATGGTCTATAATAACTTAAAGATTTGTCCTTTAGCATTTTTTGAAATTTTAAAAAATTTAAAGGACTGTTGGAGATGACATTGTCTAACCCAAAGAAATGAATCTCTCATAATAGGGATTTCAGGCACTCTGGGAGATATTTTTGAATACGTGTGTAATGAATATTTTATCTTTTGCTTCCCTAGCATCCAGGGCTAGGACTAGGGTGAGGTGAATCAGGAGCCTTGAATACAGAATTTGAGGAGACACTCACTCTCAAAGATGACCTTGAACTTGTCATTCTCAAGGATGACCTTGACTTTTGCATGAACCTGAGAGTGAGTGTCTCCTTAAATTTTGCCACCCTTGGTGCCTTCCTGGGCTCACCTTGGTTCTGGCAGCATCCCTTTCCCCTTCTGCTAATTATATCTTCATTTTCCTCTGAGAAACACCTTTGCAGAATTTGGTCCTTGTGGTTCAAGTGGAAGTGAGACACTGCTGGGGTTCTAGGAGTCGACATGTGACCTAAGCCTGGCCAATCAAAGCACATAGCCTCTTTTTCACAGTGATTAAGCTAGTAGGACTCTTTCTTGGAACAACCAGGACAAAAGCACACCCTTTACAGAGGTTGTTGAGCTGTTAGAAATTAAACCTTGGGCACTATAGTGGAAAGCAGAATCAAGAGATGGAATGAGACAGATTTCCGAAACTGTTGTAACACCATCCATGAAGAATGCTCTACACCCTGGACTTTTTAGTTGCAAGAGTCATTAATTGGGTAATCTGAAAAAAGCACTTGCTCTGTTTTAGTTCACAGAAGGACATTCTTGCATTTGTACTATTAACCACAATTCTCGTTCACCTCTGGGTTCACTGCGCTATTCAGTCCCTAGATTATTCTCCAGCTTTCTTTAAATTGACATTTACATCCCTAGACTGCCCTTTTCAGCCTCAATCCTATTTATAAATCAGCTGCTACTCACTATAATGTGGTACCGTCAACTCTATCCATTTCCACACATTTACAATCAATTTAAATAAAACTTCTGCATACACTAAGTAAGCATCAGTACTCCTTCACAGCCCTCCTTTTATCTCCTAATAACCTATACTCTAGGCTTCAACTCCATGCATTTATCCTTTGTATTTAGTTCATATTACTGAGACCATGAAAAAAGTGTCACTATTGCAGGGTGATGAGAGTGTGGAGAAGCATGGGAAAAATACAATTAATGTAACCTATGGACTATAGTTAACAGCAATACTGTAATATTCTTGCATCAATGCCAAAGATGCACTGTGTTAATAATGGAGGGATATGGAAAAAATATGCCAAATGTATGCTGTGGACCATAGTTAGTGGTAATAGTCTGATGATATTATCTCATAATCTGTAACAAATGTTCCACAACGGTGTGGTGTGTTGGTGAAGGATTGTTGTATGGGAATTCTTCACATGAGCCTGATTGTTTTGTAAGTTCACAACTTCTGTAATAAACTTATATTTTAGATAAAGCACATGCTCAGTCAGGCTGAGCTTCATCACAATATCCAATCAGAATGAGGACAAAGTTCATTGTTCAAAAAAATCCTTTCTGAAAAAAAATTTTTTTTTGTAGCAAATTTGGGACCTGAGTAACAACTATTTTCTGTAGCTGACATTTCTCAATTACTTCCCCATAGATTTTGGGATTTAATTTTCTCTCTAAGAAAACTTCAATTTCTCTTTCCTACTCTAATGCAAGTGGGCTAATAGAAACACTTCCCCACCCTCTTACCCTCTGCAGCAGTTTGGCAGTTTGATGTAATTATGAATTCCAAAAGTAGATATTGGATCATGCTTATAAACTGGTCTGCTAATCTGGGCATGATGAAGTTATGATTAGGGCGTTGACTGGGCCACATCAGTAAGGCGTTGAGCCCCAACCCTTGGTGGGTGGGGGAATCGAAGATAAAAGACACAGCAAAGGACAGTGTTGAAGCAGTTTTGATGTTGGAGTTCTTGTGAGGAAGGAGACAAGGCCCTGGGATAGAGAAGAGCTGTTCGCCTGAGAGTTCACAGCCGGCCTTGTGGAGAGAAGCAAAGCTTAGAGAGCCTCATAGTCTACAGTTGACCTTGCGGAGGAAACAGAGGAGCTAAGCCCGGAGAGAAACACAGCCCCGGGAAGAGAGGAACCCAAGAAGCCTGAACCCTGGCAAACATCGGCAGCTGTCTTGTTCCAATATGTGGCAATGGACTTTGGTGAGGGAAGAAACTTATGCTTTATGGCCTGGTAACTGTGGACTTCTACCCCAAGTAAATACCCTTTATAAAGACCAACCGATTTCTGGTATTTTGCATCAGCACCCCTTTGGCTGACTAATAGACCCTCCCACCTTCTACCTTCTACCCCATGTAACTGTAAAGGGTATGCTGAAGAAACCAGACCAATGACCTGGCTTTAACCAATTTCTAGGATTGCTGCCAACAGAGACCAGGAAACAAAACCAAACAACATTATGCCACCCACCTGTACCCAAAAAAAGTACTGATGGGAAAATATGCCACTTACTGACAATATTGGAGGCTGGGCTGGGTAATGATAGGGCTGACAATAAAGAATTTAAATACAGGACATGCCCTGAAGAACCTGTTACCAGAAATTCAGAAGAAGGTACACATGAAGAGTTGAGTGTGTGAGGTGAATGAATAATATTTTTAAAAGTCACTAGCAAAGCCTAGAGGTGAGGGGCAGCTACTGTTGGGAATTGGGAACTGCCCTCTTCCATCTGGTTCTGGGACTCCCTGGGTCACAAAGTCTATGTTATTTTTGGAGGCCCCTGGGGCACAGCAGGTCTATAGACTGACCAGCACCACTAGAAATCTGGAGGTGGCCCAAACCATGCCTGCTGACCTCAGAGAAGATCACTTAACTATGAAGTTATCAAAGAACATGATGTTCAAAATCCTTTGAAGAGATGAAGACACATTTAGGCCAAAGTTATTTTTTGATAAATGTGGCTGGCATTAACAGTGATGGTCTTTCAGTAATTCAACAGCTGAAGAGAAGCCATCTCGGTTTCACGTGAGCCTCCTGGTACCCAGGCTGACATGTCAAGCTGCTGGGAAGGAGAGCTATGATTCAACAATGGGGGTGGGGTGGGGTCGTGGTCACTGTGAATGCAGGAAGTAGTCCTGATAAAGGTCATTACAGTCTAGTAAAGCTGTGCCTAGTGCTAGTAAAGGAAAGTTAACTGTATTTTCACATGCTATTTATTTGCTGAAGAGAAGACAAGAAAGAAAATTAGAGTGAATGTAGTTTCACCCATTGTCCTGTTCACCTTCTAATGGAGTTAGCAGTAAAATGAGTATAAAGCAGATCATAGCAGGAAAAGCAAAAAAAAAGAGTATTAAAATACTGGGCCATTTTATGTATATTTTGACTGTAAAGATCCATTGCTTGCTAAGGGTTATTTTTCTTTCTTGGGATTGCTTTAAAGATAGCTATAAAATTTTCACTATCATGCTGAAAGGAAAATACTGAATATGATTTAATTTCACAGATTATTTGCCAAACCATTGAACTAACCACTATAGATTATTTTTGGTTGTATAAACCTTCATTTTAAAGAATTAATTCAAATGTTTAAAAAAAAATTGTTGCACAGGTACAAAATACAAAAGATACAAAAGAAGTACACTGAAAAGCTTTTTTCCCCCAGGTATCAAGTTCCCCTGCTTATAGGCAACCAAGTTGATAATTTATTTGGGTTCTTTCATAGACAGATTATGCATATAAAAGCATATATATTAATTCTTCAAAAATGCAAGTGACAACCTAATCCATCTTCCTTTTTTCTTTTAACAATGTAACTTGGAAATTATTCTTAATAGAGCAGTCAAAGAAGTCCTATTTAAAATTATACACGGTTGCTTAGCTCCCTCCACTTGCACCTCCTTACCTTGCTCTACTTTATTTCCATGGCACTAATTACTCTCTAACAGACTATAATGTCATTATTTACTATGCTTGATTGCCTTTCTCCTAGAATGCAAACTCCATGAGGACAAGCATAACACTTAGAACGTGACTAGCACATAGTCACATAGTAAGGTCTCAATAAATATTGTTGAATGAATGAGTGAATGGCTTGAAAAGAAAATGATGAACTGATAGAAACCCATAAAAGAATTACACAGAAATTTAAGATCTTTGAAATCATGCATGTCAAAAATGTTAATGTAGGAAAGTGTGGGAAGGGGAAGGGGTGGGGCATATGGGAATCCACTATATTTTTATGTAACATTTATGTAATCTAAAACTTCTTTTAAAAAATTAAAATAAAGAAAGGAAAAAAAATGTATTAGTAAGGTTAAAACTCTGCTTCACCAGCTAAGACTGCTCAAGTAACCACCTCTATTGATAGCTAAACATTTTTGTGCTATTGTTGTTCAGAAAAGACCAAATGCTTCTGGCTACTTTAGCTCTTCCTGTTCCCAGGTGTGGTGGTTAGGAGGTACACCTCAGAAAAACACGTTCTTAAACTTAATCTATTCCTGTGGGTGTGGACCCTTGTAAATAGGATCTTTTGATGAAGTTACTTCAAATAAAGAGTGGCTCAGGGTGGGTCTTAATCCTATTACTGAAGGCCTTGTAGGGAAGGTCACAGAGAGAGAAAACCACAGAGAGAGCAGCTGGAAGCTGAAATTCAACAGAATCTGGAAGAGAAGGGAGAGGCCACCATGTGCATTGCCATATGTCAGAGGAGCCAAGGACCAAAGCTTACCAGCAACCAGCCTCAGGACACCAATCTTCTGGAAGAAAAATCACCCAGATGATGCCTAAAAACCATAGTCAATAAATTCCCATTGTTTAAGCCAACCCATTGCATGGTGTTTGCATGAGCAATAAGGAAACTAAAACACCAGGGTTCTGCTTTTTCTCAGAAGTCCTTTTTTATCTGTAAACTTTTCATTTAATTCTTTCCCAGCTTCATCTCTCTTATCGTTGGTAGTAGCATTTTGTGAACATATAATAGATTTCTTGGGCTTTTTTTTCTGAAAATGTCTCTGTAGTGAGATATTGTTTTCTAAGTCCCAAGAGTCAGCAGTGGTAAACAGGCTGTGGCAGGATGTCCAGCATTCATTATACGGAATGGAGGGGAGACTTTTCCCTCTCCAGGTTATGGAACTGCATAGTAGCCACTGAAAGAGTTTTGATTTCTCAGAAGTGGCATCTCTTTTTCTGTATAATGCTTACAGGAAAAAGGGATATGAACATGTTCTCTCAATTGGCATGAGTAAAAAACATTTTTATCATGAAAAAAGGGAGTGGAGAAAAATAAAATGAATTGCTCACTCTACCAGTCTCCTTTAGATATATGATTTTTGGTGGCTATTTGGGAATGTTCTTAATTTGTGCTTTTTCTGCCTTTTGAAAAGCAGTGATTTTATGATAGGTTTTACACATGAGAAAGACCGTGAGGTAAAGGATCTTTGGAGGCAGTGGGGAGGTAGGTTATAATTTTTTATTTCACTCAAATGTGAATTAACTAAACTTTAAATCAAAACTTTTTTAACATTGAACTTAACTACAGGGCCATTTATAGCTTTATGCCTATTCCCCAAGATCATTCATAAGTAAGGGAAATATTTTAATTAAATACTATAAATTTACGTAGAAAAAAATTGACAAATCTTGCCGAAATTCACTTGCTAGAAATAAAAGTAAATATATATATTTTTTGGTGGGGGTTGACATCTTTTAGCCCTGGTATCATCTCCTCCTCTTCAAAGGAAAGCCTCATGCGAATATTCTTGCTGTCCTGATTTTGTGGTAATCAGGGTAGGCTAAACATTTGGTATATTAGAAACCATGCATCTGTCGCCAGACCTAGTTTTTCTCCCTAGGTCTGGCTTTTACAATGCTGGTGATAAACTAAGCCTGATTTATTATATGACCATCCTGTATGGTAAATGACTGTAAATCTAGGTATCTTTGGTCAAACTTAAGAGATATAGCAGGGGAACGGATGTGGCTCAAATGGTTGGGCGTCCGTCTCCCGTATGGAGGGACTGGGTTCGATCCCCAGAACCTCCCAGTAAAAATTAAAAAAAGAAAAATATAGAAGGCGTGTGGGCCTCCAGTCTCCCTGTGTGGGTGCATCATCAGGCCCCATGTATGGGTGCACCGTCAGACCCTGCAAGCCACGCAGCAACATGATGATGTAACAGGAGAGTGACACTCCCACATCGGCGGTTCCGGGGATCGAATCCCAGTGAAGACAGGAGGAGAAGGATGAGAAGAAAGGGCAGGAAACGGACACAGAGGGTTGCCCAGTGGATGTACACAGAAACAGCAAAAACGGGGGGAGGTGGGAGGGGGGGTAAAAATGGATAAAAGTAAATAAATAAATCCTTAAAAAAAGTATAGGGGAGTAAGGTATGGATTATAGTTAGTAGTAATACTTCGATGATGCTCTTTCATAATTTGTTGACAAATGTTTCAGAACAATGCAGGGTGTTTGGGGGTGGGTGGATGATGTGTGGGAGCCCTGTATGATGTTATGCATGTTTGTTACGTAAGTTCATGATGTTTACTGAACACTTATAGTTTATGTACATTCATGTATGAATGATATACTTGAATAAATTGTTTTTTTTTTTTAAAAAAAGGATAGCCTCCTTTATCCAGAGGGAAGGAAGCCAAAGTCAAGGACACCTGAGAAAGTCAAACTGATTCAGTCAAGTTTATGAACTTCAGACCTAAGTGTGATGTTAAGGCCTTCACTTAGGGACATTCAGTTAATTCTAAGACCAGTTTTCAGACTTCTATGCCTGTGATAAGAAAGGAAGGAGACACAAAACTCTAGAAAGTGATTTGGACTCAAGGACTCCAAAGACAATTGTCGGAGGAAAATAATCGGGAAATCCTGAGGTAGTTTCAATAAATATCATCAAAATTAATCTTTGTATTGATAACTCTATCAAACAGATAAAGTAAAATTATGTTAAATCTACTCTGATATGCAAGGAATGGCATAAAGACTATTTTGATGACATTTCTATTCAAAATGGTTGTAACAGAAATTTGAAAGTTGGCTTTTATATTGATTTTTTTCA
The DNA here is from genome assembly GCA_029593785.1 of Cabassous unicinctus. Lineage (NCBI taxonomy): Eukaryota > Metazoa > Chordata > Mammalia > Cingulata > Chlamyphoridae > Cabassous > Cabassous unicinctus. The sequence continues at coordinate 87,537 of JAQZBX010000910.1, forward strand.
TCCACCCTTCACTCTTAGTTACCACTAATTTGTCACAATATCCACCTTTTCATTACCAACAACTGCCTCACTTTTATTCCAAACATTTCATTTTCTGTTCATTACCCATTGCTCACACAGCTTGCTTATCTATCTTACTCTTTCTAGTGCTCAACTTCATCAAGGCCTCCAATCCCCTGGTCTTGTCTTTTTTTTTCATATTCATCATCTGCTACTGCTTGCCCCATCTTTTCACTTCCCTTCTTACCCAGATGAGATTTTATGTCACCACTATGACCACTTTCTTGCAAATGCTTCTTGATTCTCTTGACCACCTCTTTATATTTCTTTCCTAGCAAAATCTCAATGCTGGTTACACCCAACTAACTGCTACTTTGCACCTCCTCCCAAGCAGTTAAATGTTGCTGGAATAAAAAAAATCAAACAATTGTGCTGGCTAGCATCATTTCAAAACCATGATCACAAATGCCAAAAGCACACCATGAGGGGCATCCATATACCTGCTGAGCATATTCAATTTTCCACTCTCTGAAATGGCTCCTTGGCTCTCTAGTTCCCCCTCCTCAATCACTTTCAGGTTATGATCTCACCTCATGCTTTAGAGAAAGTAGATGGACTCAGACAATCACTCGCTCAATTTTCCCACCACTACTACCAGTGCACAACATCCATACCCACATACTCTGCCAAGTGTCATTGCTTGGCAGTGCTCTGCTCGATGGGCTCTGGATTCCATCCCATGCTACTTTCATAAAGACTTCACTCCTTCAACTATCCCCTTTCTCTTTCCATTCATCAGTTTATCCTCTTCCACTAGTTTCATATCTGACAATGCACAAACATGACCTAATGTACCAACTTTGAACATTTTGCTTTTATCACAGGAAGTCTACACTTTGTTGTAGCCATTGCTTCTGCTTGGAAAGCACCTTGCTCAAATCTACAAGTGACTGCCTCATTATTCTCATCTTAATTCTACTTTTTTCCTTCTAATAGCCATTGTTGACCCTATCAGTTCAAGTAGCTCTCCCACCTACCACCTTTCAAGCAGGCACTGTATATCTCATTTGCAGTTTTATTTTCTTCATGGTACATATTAACTGAAAGTATAACATCCCTCTGAGGCAAGTACACTTATAATTCCCATTTTACAAATGAGGAAACTGAGGCACAGAGAGTACTAGCACAGTTAGGTGCTCTCCAAACTCATGTTTCGTAGTTAAAAGTATTGAGCAGTGTTTGTCTTACATGAATTCTTTCAGCATTGTCACTTTTGCAAGTGCTACATTCCACTAGAAGGAACAAGTATCTAGTATAAAGCTTAGGAAATCTCGTAGCTGACATTGATTATACATTCATTCACTGGACACCTGGAACTATGCCATGCATTGTGGGAGATACCAAAGAAGAATTAGATAGAGTCTTTCCTGGAAAGAAGTTTACAACTTAGCTAAGGAGATAAGACATCTATAGCTTTAGGGGAGCTATAGCACACAGTATTCTTCCATTCAGTAAGTCTAAAAAGGTTATTCATCTACAAATTACTGGAAAATATCATTAAATAAAATGAACAAATAGGTTAATAAAACATTCATAAAAATGTTTGCATGCATACTTCTAATTTTTAAACAATAATATGCCTTTTATTTTGAACACACGGAAAATATTATGAAATTGAAATGTGGAAAAAGGCCACATCACCATACCCTGGCACCTTGACAGCTTCCAGGATCTTAAGATATGTAAGGAGTGTTGTATTCTTACAAGGACATCCATGTTTGGGTTATCAGGTAGTCTCCCCTCTCTGAAAAATAAGACTGCAAATTTCAGTTGGTCTACCCATTACAGGTAACATCTTTTTTCTTTGTGCTACATTAATAATATTTTTTCCCAATATCTAAGGACTTTATGAAAACATAAAAATCATTAGAAGGTTTGAATACTCCCACTGGATGAACTATAAATTATTTAAAACTTACCAAGAATTTATGTAAGCACAATATAGACAACATATCTTAAACAATTCAGTCAGCTCCAGCATGGGTTGGCTGAAACTCAGTCTATTTCACTAAGGAATTAGGAACACCCTCAGGCAGTAGTGACTAAGGTCATAGCATGAAAGACTAAGGTCGTCTGTCTTTATCCTGTTTTTTCGTCCTAGGCTGGCCCACACCCTGCAATACTGGCCTGGGCACATTTCATTTCCGAGGTGACTGCTGGGAGTGTCGAGTTTGTGTCTATAATTCCTCAAAGTTAAGTCCTTGAAGTATGTTAACTGTCTGTCTCAACTATACAGACTGCATCAACTCAGCTTCTATTCTGTACTTACATATGCTTCCTGTGTTTATTGCACAAATCTGCAAAATTCAGGGATTTATGAAATGCAGGTTTTAAAACAATACAGGTGTATTCTAATAATACTGTCTGAAAAAAAAGCTCTCTGCTTTGTGTTGCCTTGGCTCATTTTTGAGTGTGGAACTTTTGGAAAATAAATTCTGGCTTGAGTGATGTCTCGAAGATTCTCTCCTGTTACTCACTATTGTGTCATGTATGGTTGTTTCCTGTCATTCAGTAGATGGGTTAAGATCTATTTTTACCACCCTTTATAGTAACCACACCCAATACCTACACCAACCAACCAATCAACCAAACAACCAACCAATTAAACAAAAAAAACCCCTCTACATCTGTGGTTTTCTTTTTTAATGTTTCTAAATGTGTGTTCTATACAGGCACATCTTATAAAATTCCCATTATTATCTTTGTTTTTTTTGATCAATGTCTGATTTTAGTGAAACTAAAGACTTCTTTTTCTTTTCTAGAGCATGGGGCATCTAGAGAAGTTTTAATCAAAATATTACAGAGAGAAAACATACTTAGCAACATGATTGTAGATACTTAAGATTGTCATTTGGGGAAGCGGGTGTGGCTCAATCGATAGAGCTCCCGTTTACCATATGGGAGGCCCCGGGTTCGCTTCCCAGGGCCTCCTTGTGAGGGCTGCTGGCCCGCGCGGCGCGGTGGGCTGATGTACCAAGACCTCACAGCAAGGGGGAGATAAGCAGACACAGAAAAAAAAACACACAGCAAATGGATACGGCAAACACAAGCAGCAAGGGGGCGATAAATAAATAAATAAATAAATAAATAAATAAATCTTAAAAAAAAAAAAAAAAGATTGTCATTTGCACGTTATGTATTCTTAGGATACAGAGAACAAATTGTGCTTTGTCTGTACAACCAAAGAAACTCCACTGCACTCATCCTTCTCCAGGGGTCATTCTTGGAGCCAATTTAGTGGTAAATTGAGTTTCCTGGATGCTGTTTCTTAGAGTAAACCACAGGGTCACCACATCTGTGACCTTTGACCTTCCAACTTGCCAGCTGTGTCCACAGCTCTATTTCTGTGCTCTCTGCAGACTCAAATGAACTTTTATTAGTTCTAGAATGTGAAAGCTTGTATTTAGTTAGTAGCAGTCGGAGAACACCAATTAAATTTATAGTTTTTATAAATGGGACAACCAGAGGTTCTTAACTTGGGGTCTATGAATTCAGATGGGAGAAAAATAACGTCTTTGTTTTAATGATGCTCAAACTGAAACTTAGAATTTCTTTCAATTACAAATGTAGGCTCTAAACCATGGAGCCATGGATTACTTCAGTATATTGGTGTATCCCTGTGGCTCTGACAGAACAGAAAATACTGATGTTCATATGACTTTACACGTGATATAGTTATCTTGAAATGTTGTTTATGCTTATTATTATATTGGAATTATGTAGTTATTAGATCCACTACCAAACTTGTTATTTAATATATTAATAAAGAAGATGCATACTGCTATATCACAAATTTTCCTTTTAATATTTTGAGAAATGTATTTTGGTATAATTGCTTTTGCAAAACTATTTTATGTACTTTAAAATATTATTCTGAAAAGGAGTCCATAGGCTTCGCCAGACTGCCAAGAATTCTGTCACAGAAAAGTTTAAGAACTACTGCATTAATTCTTAGAAAGAAAGACAATTGTCTGAGGAGAGTAAATCATTTGCTTCAGAAATGATTGTTTAGCACCTTTCCTTTCTAGGTCATAGTATGAAAGACAATGAGTAACATAACAGTTTTCCAAAACTGTCCAAGCCCTTGTTTTCTTTAATTACTTTACAGCTTGTTTTCATTTTGTGTAACAGCTCTTTTAGCTATCATGTTGAGCAAGGGTTATTAGATTTTCTGCCGAAGGGTGCAGTAGGTTATAACAATCAATCATCTGTTGCTCTGAGATTTGGTTTTGAGTGTGTGAGAAATCTCTACTCTGCCTTGCTCACATGCTGACCTACCATATTTGATTTGCCACTGGATATGGGGCGTATGCTGCCCTGAAAATGTTATTGCTGGAAGGCACAAAATCATTTTATAGGAAAACAGTGACATTAGAGAAAGCTCACATGGAAGGGGTGTCATGGTAATTAAAATGCTCTCTGTTTATGTTATTTTGCCTTTCATAAAGTCAAATTATTCTACTGATTATATGACTTTCTGAGTGTGTAGGTATGGCTGAATTAAAGCAAATATGATATGCAATTGAATTCCTTTTCTCTGATCAACACAAGCACAACTTACTGTTATTTTTGGCTCATGCCAGTGCTAGTGGCTATAGAATGCTCTCCCTTTTCTAAACTAGTTTTTTTTTTTTTTAATACCATCAGCAACAAAAATATCTATATATATATTTACACACATAATATTTGACTAGCGGATTCACTCATTCATTCAACAAATGTTTGTTCAGTGCTGACTCGCTAGGCATATGCTATGGACTGATTTCATATGTTAGCATCATCATCACTTGAGGTAAACCTCTGCTGTGGATTTAGAGAAAGGATAGAAGACATCTCTTAACTGTCTTTCCTCTTCAAATCAGATTTTCCTCCTCGGGCTCATACTTCCTCTGGTGCTTTTTGTTCACTCCAGGATCTTGTTTCCACCAACTTTACCCTTCTTATGCATTCCAATCTCTGGATTCATTGCTCCTTACCCCACTGCTTACAAGCCAAACATCCTATATCTGAAAAAAAAAGGAATAAGAAAGGCTCCTGATCAGACCTCTCTTCTCTGCTTTTCTTCACCTACAAACAATTGAAAGAGTTCTCCTCACTTGCTCCCAACCACCTATTTTTAAGATCTTTATAATCTGATAGTTTCCCATCAAACTCCTGAAAGTGCTAAGTGTCCCCTTACTTTGTGAGTTTTGAGGGCTATCCCCAAATTCTAACATCTCCTGAATTCTCTGAGATTATTAAAACTGTCGACCACCCCTTCCTTAAAACTTTTCTCTCCTTTAGCATCACTGATATTATGCTCTCCTGATTTCCTCCTGCTTTTATTATTGCTTTTCCAGTCACCTTTTCCCCACCTGTTCACTCCTAAATGTGGACCCTCCCCCACAGCTTGTTCATGTCCTTCTTTTCCTCTCTCTATACGGCCCTGCCCAAGTGACCTAATGCCAACTGTGGGACCAGTTGAACAATTTCCATTTCAGTAGTTCCAGTCTTATCTTTCCTCCGGGACTGGTAGACATTTCCATCAATACCAGGCCGATTACCTCATGAACGCATGATATCCAGCTCCTTAAAGCAGTCCTCCTCCTGATTTCAGGTTTTAGATACTGGTCTTATCATTCTTTTAGTCACCCAGACCCAGAATTGGGACAATTATCTTTGACTTCTCCTTCTCGCCCACTATGTAATATAGCCAATTGGTTGCTAAGCATCCTCCATTCTTTCTTCTCAGCATTATTCATATCATAGTTTCTTTATATTCTTACAGCATTTTCTTTGTGAAAGCTCATTCTCCGTCTAACTTAAACCATTTCCCAACTGATCCCTCTTATCTAGCCCTCCCACACCATTTCCAAACTCATTCTGTCCTGCTCATTACCAGCTGGTTCATCTTCCCAAAGCACTGTTAAAGTGTCTGGGAAAAAAAAAA
>JAQZBX010000911.1:0-93212 GCA_029593785.1 Cabassous unicinctus
AAAAAAAAACCAGTGGTCGGCAAAGTATCTGAGGGGAAGGAGAGGGAAAAATAGTTGTAACATGGGGGCATCTTTGGGAAATGGGAATTGATCTGAATGACATTGAAATGACAGAAAAAGGCCATTATGCATTTTGTCAAAACCTATAAAATTGCGCAGGGAAAAGCATAAACTGTAATGTAAACTATAGGCAATGGTTAGAAGCAATGTTTCGATATGTGTTCATTAATTGTAACAAATATAGCACACTAATAAAAAATATTGTTAATGGGGGAAAGTGTGGGAAGGGGAGGGGTTGAGGTAAATTGGAAATCCCTTTATTTTTTATTTCTTATTTTTTTATTAATGAATTTTGTTAAAGATATATGTTTACAGAAATATCCTGGATAAAACACATAAGAAACAGACTTACCTTATAACACCCTATTATTAAAACCTTGGTTTTGTTGTTTTTCTCTATTGTTTTCTTGTTCTCAATTATATTTTTTCTGCTCTGATCTTTACTATATCTTTCATTCTGGTTGGTTTGCAATTAGTTTGCTCTGCATTTTCTAGTTCTTCCATGTGTGCAGTTAGATCATCAATTTTACTTTTTCAACTTAATTTAATGTAAGCATTGATGATTATAAATTTTCCTTTCAGTACTGCCTTTGCTGTGTCCCATAGGTTTTGATATGTTGTGTTCTCAATTTCATTCATCTCAGGATATTTGCTGAATTTTCTTGCAATTTCTTCTTTGACCCACTGTTTATTTGAGAGTGTATTGTTTAATGTCCATAATTCCATCCATTATTAATTTTCAGCTTCATTCTTCTATAACCAGATAAATTGTTTTGAATTTCAATTTTTTAAAATTTATTCTGACTTGTCTTGTGACACAACATATGGTCTATCTTAGAGAAAAATACGTGAGCACTTGAAAAGAATGTATTTCCTGCTGTTTTGTAGTGCATGTAGATGTCTGTTAGGTCTAATTCATTTACCATATTATCAAGCTCTCTGTTCCTTTATTTGTCCTCTGCCCAGGTGTTCTACCAAATACTGAGAGTGATATATTGAAGTCTCCAGTTATTATAATAGAGACATTTATTTTTCCCTTCAGCATTGCCAGTGTGTCCCTCATGTATACTGGGACAGTGAGGTTAGGTGCACACATATTTAGAATAGTTATTTCTTCTTCTTGAATTGTCCTTTTTATTAATATATAATGACTCTTTAAATCCCTTATAATAGTTTTGCGTTTAAAATCTATTTTGTCTGATACTAGTATCACTACTATAGTTCTTTTTTGGTTACTATTTGTGCAGAATATATTTTTCCAAATCTTTCACTTTTAACCTGGTTGTGTCCTAATTGAGTCTTTTGTAGACAGCATATAGTTGGCTCATAATTTTTTACCCATTTTTTCAGTCTGTGTCTTTTGACTGGGAAGTTCAAGCCATTGACATTCAATGTTATAATTGCAAAGTCATTATTTACTTTATCCATTTTGACCTTTGGTTTTCTGTTGTCATATTATACTATAGCCTATATTTTTACCCTTTAATTTCCCCTTTCTAATAATCTTCATTTCTACTCTCATCTACATGTCACTCACCCTTGTTTTTTTTTTTTTTCCTTTCAGGGTGCAGAAGTCCTTTTAGTTTGTCTTGTAATTCTGGTCTTTCGGTAAAATTTTCTATCAATATTTGATGATCTATGAAGACTTTAAACTAATCCTCATTTTTAAAGGACATGTTTGCCAGATACAATATTCTTGGCTGGAATTTTTTCTCGTTCAATACCTCAAATGCATCATATCAATTTTTTTGTCCTCCATGGTTTCTGATGAGAGGTTGGCACTTAATCTTATCAAGTTTACTTTTTATGTGATGCTTCTTTTTCTCTTGCTGCCTTCAAAATCTTTTTAGCTCTGATATTTTTCATTCTGAATGGTAGGTGTCTTGGGGAAGGTCTTTTTGGGTTAATTCTGTTTGGGGTGTGTTTTCAATCTTGGATATTTATATTTATGTCTTTCATAAAGGTTGAGAAATTTTCAGTCATTTTTTCCTTAAATAATTTTTTTGCCCTTTTTCCATTCTCTTCTCTTTCTGGGATACTTGATAATCTATGTATGTATTTGGATTTTGCTTTGTCATTCAATTCTCTCAGACTCTGTTCCATTTTTCCATTCTTTTTCTCTTTCTGTTCTTCTGTATTTTCCAGTTCAGATGTCCTGTCTTTGAAATCACTAATTCTGTCTTCAAGCAATTCAAATCTTCTGTTATGTGCCTCTAATGTATTTTTAATCTCATCCATCATGTCTTTCATTCTCATAAGGTCTGTTAATTTTCTTTTCAGACTTTCAAATTATTCTTTGTACTCACCCAGTGTCTTCTTAATATACTTTATCTCTTTAGTCATGTTTTCTTTTAAACCTTTAAATTGATTTAAAAGAGTTGTGTGATTATCATTGATTAATTGTCTTAAATCCTGAATCTCTTCAGGATATTTGGTTTGTTCCTGGCTGGGCTATCACTTCGTATTTCATAGTATGGCTTGTAATTTTCGCTGATATCTGAGAAATTGATATGTTTATGAATTTACTCTGATTGCCAATTTCTCTCCCTTGCATATTATTTTTTTCCAACAGCTCTTAATATTTGGTTTAAATTATGCTCAGTCTTTAAAATTGCTTAGCTTAAGTTTGTAAAATTGTGTCAGGGACTCACTAATGGTGCACAGACTTTATCCCATGGGTGGGGTAAAAAGAGCTCTAAAAGCAGTTTTTGTCCATGTAATTTCCAGACTGGCAAGCAGATGGTGCTCATTTTCACACCTTTCCTCCAAGGTCTTTCCCTTGGTTTTCCTTTGTTTTTGTCTGGCCAGAACTGAGATTCAAAATGGGCTTTGCTGGTAAAATTCACTGAAGAAAAGCCCCCCAACTCCCCGTCCCTTTTCCTTTGTAATAGCTGACAGGGAGTAAGATTACTGATTCCCTCTCAGTCAGCTGCAACGACCCAGGGGTGTTACCCATGCTGACTATCTCAAGGGTAGGGAAGTGGAGTCCTTCCCTGAGGCCAGGAAGTTTAGTAACTCACAGTTTGTTGTTTTTTCATCTTCATCTCTCTGTCTCTCACTCTCCTGGGAGTTGTGAAGAACAGTCCTGGTCTGCTGATCTCCAGTCATGTCCTTGGGCAGCTTTTGGCTCTTTCTCCAGTGTTTTTGTGAGAGAGCTGATACTTATCTGTCTAATCTGATGCCATCTTCCCAGAATATCTGCTTATCTTTTATGTAACACTTATATAATCTAAAGCTGCTTTAAAAATAAAAATAAAAATGGAATTCTGTAACCTGCATAGCTGACACTCAAAATTGTGGAATATTTCAAAATATTCACAGATAAACAGAAATTAACAGAGTTTATCAACAAGAGGCCTGACCTTCCAGAAATGCGAAAAGCAGAAATGTTTGTTGAAAGCATAAAAACTAGAGAGAGAGGGTTGGAAGAGAGTATAAAAAGAAAGATTATGATGAAGAATAACAAAAATGATAAAAAGAGAAATAAAACCATATAACATATATAAACCTAAATAAAAAATAACTAAGCACTGCCTTGACAGTAATAACATTGAGTGTTATTAAACTCTCTAGTCAAAAGACACAGATTGGCAGAATGTGTTAGGAAATATGATCCATTTATATGCTATCTACAAGAAACTCACCTTAGATGCAGGGAAGGGACACAAGAGGTTGCGCATGCTTGGGTGGAAAACAATTTTACATGCAAACAATAACCAAAAAATGGTGGGAATAGCTATATTATTATCAGACAAAACAGACTTTAAATGCAAAACTATTGTAAGTTACAAAGAAGAGCAGTATTTATTAAAAAAATGGGTATTCTATCAAGAAGTAAAAACAATCACCAACATTTATGCACCTATACAGGGTGTCCAAAATACATGAGTCAAGCATTGGAAATCTATTTGTAGAAATAGATGCCGCTACAATTATAGTGGGGGATTTTAATACACCATAGTTATCATTAGACAAAATATCTTGACAGAGCATCAATAAAGAAACAAAGACCTTAATAATATGTTAGAGGATCTAGAACTAATATATATACACAGAACATTACAAACAAATACAGCATGGCATAAATCCTTTTTGAACATACGTAGATCATTCTCCAGAAGAGACTACATGATTGGTCACAGATCAACTCTCATTAAAATCAGAAAGTTTGAAATTATACAAATTAACTTCTCTGATCACAATGGAATGAATTTTGAAATTAATAAGGGACAGGGAACCAGAATAGATACAAACATATGTAATTAAACAACCTTCTCAGACAATCAGTGGGTCAAGGAGGAAATTGCAAAAGAAATCAGCAACTACTCCAAAATGAATAAAAGTGAGTACACAGCATATCAATATCTATGGGATAAAGCCAAAGAGGTGCTAAGAGGGAAATTTATGACCATGAATGTTTATACTAAAAAAGAAGGAAGAGATAAAATCAAAGATCTAAATGCACACTTGGGGGAATTAGAAAAAGACCCACACTCTAATCCCACAGGAAGCAAAAAGAAGGAAATAACAAAGACTGGAGTAGAGCAAAATGAATTGAGAAAAGAAAAATATTAGAAAAAATTAAAAGCTGGTTACTTGAGAAGATGGTTCTTTGAAAAGATTAATAAAATTTACAAACCCTTAGATAGACTAATAAAGAAAAAAAATGAGATTTTGCAAATACATAAAATAAAATGAGGGAGGGGATATCACCACCAATCCCACAGCAATAGAGAGTATCATAAGAGGATACTTTGAAAAATTCCACACGAGAAGGGTGATATTTTCTATGAAATGTCAAATTTCTAGAAATACACAAGCATCCTACATTGATAAAAGAAGAAATTGATTAACACAAAAGAACAATCACAAGTAATGAGATTGAATTAGTCATCAGAAACCTCCCAAATAAGAGCCCAGACCAGATGGCTTCATAGGTGAATTCCACCAATCATTCTGGAAAGAATTAATATTAATCCTAACCCTAATTAATTCTATTATGCCTACATCTCCCTAACACCAAAGCCACATAAAGATACCACAAGAAAAGAAAACTACAGACCAGTCACTCTAATGAATCTGGATCCTAAAATCCTCAACAAAATACTTGCTAAACATATTCAACAACACATCAAAATAATTATAAACCATGATCAAGTGAGTTTTATCCTGGGTTGCAAGGATGGTCCAACAGAAGAAAATTAATCAATGTAATACATCATATATCAGATTGAAAGAAAAAAAATGGCATGATAATCTCCATTGACAATGATAAATCATTTGACAAGATCACCATCCTTTCTTGATAAACATACTTCAAAAGATAGGAATAGAAGGAAACTTCCTCAACATGATAAAGGCTATATATGAAAAAAGCCATCATATTCAATGGCAAAATGCTAAAGGCTTTCCCTCTAAAATCTGGAACAAGACAACGATGCCCAATGTCACCACTCTTATTTAGCATTTGTTAAAAGTACTTGCTCTATCATTTCAGTAAGAAAATAATATAAAAGTTATCCAAATTGGAAAGGAAGAAGAAAAATTTCACTATTTGCAGATGACATGATCCTGAAAAATATACAACAAAGTTTCTAGAGCTGATAAAAAAAATTCAGTAAAGTGGCTAGTTATAAGATCAATGTGCAAAATCAGTAGCATTTTTGTACCCTAATAATGCGTGATCCTAGGAGGAAATTTAAAAAAATTCCATTTACAACAGCAAAAAAAAAAAAAAAGAGAGAGAGACTCAAATAACTAGGAATAAACTTAACTAACGCTGTAAAGTACTTGTACTCAGAAAGCTACACGGCATTGTTTAAGGAAATCAAAGTAGAGCGAAATAAATGGAAGAATATTCCATGTTCATGGATTGGAAAACTAAACATATTTAAGATGTTTTTCTACCCATACTCATTTGCAGATTTAATGCAATCCCAATAAAAATTTCAACAGCAATTTTTAATGAATTGTAAAAGCTAATTAAGAAATTTATTTGGAAGAACAAGGATCAACAAATAGCCAAAAACATATGATAAAAGAAAAACAAAATTGGAGGAATTATACTACATCAATTTAATTTAACCTACAAAGCTACAGTGGTAAAGCTGGATGGTATTGGCACAAGAATAGACAAGTATAGCAATGGAAAAGAATAGCAAGTTCTATATAGATCCTTACATAAACAGTTAACTGTTGTTTGAAACTGCCACCAAGCCCACTGAACTGAGACAGAATGGCCTCTTCAACTAATGATGCTGGGAAAATTGGATATATATATCCACAAGAATGAGAGAATATCATTCCATGCCTTATACAAAAATTAACTCAAAATGGATCAAAGATCGGAATAAAAGAACTAAGTCCATAAAACTCATAGAAGATAATGTAGGGAAGCATCTACAAGATCTTGTAGTAGGAAATGTTTTCATAAATTTTACATCCAAAGCACAAGCAACAACAAAAAAATGTAGATAAATGGGACTGCCTCAAAAGAAAAAAAATTAATAAATAAACACTTTTGTGCATCAAAGGTGTTTGTCAAGAAAGTGTAAAGGCAGCTTCCTCAATTGGAGGAAATATTTGGTAAACATTTATCCAATAAGGGCCCAATACCCAATATATATAAAGAAATCTTACACCTTAAAACTAAAAAACAAACAAACAACAAATTCAAAAAATGGGCAAGTGATTTGAATAGACACTTCTCCAAAGAAGAAATACAAAGGAATAAAAAGCACATGAAAAAATACTCAGCATCATTAGCTATAAGGGAAATGCAAACCAAAACTACAATGAGTTATCATCTTATACCTCTTATTCTGGCTCCTGTTAAATAAACAGAAAACTACAAGAGCTACAGAAGATGTGGAGGAAAGGGAACACATCCACTGATCGTGGGAATATAGAATGATGCAGCCATTGTGGAGGAAAGTTTCGTGTTCCTTGGGAAGCTAACAATTAAACTGCCATATGAACCAGTAATCCCACTGCTGGGTACATAGCCAGAAGAATTGAAAGCAAGGACATGAACAGATATATGCAAACCAATGTTCATAGCAGCATTATTCACTCTTGCCAAAAGTTAAAAGCAATCCAAGTGTCCATGAACAGATGAATAGAGAAGCAAATTGTGGTATATACATACAATGGAATGTTACTCAGCTGTAAGAAGGAATGCATTATTAACAAATGGGACAACATGGATGAATCTTGAAGACCTTATGCTAAGTGAAGCAAGGCAGGCACTGAAGGAGAAATATTATATGACCTCACTAATATGCTCATGCAAATTGAGCAGCTTCACAGAGATAGAGTCTGGAAGATAAGTTATCAGAAGACAGACAGGGAGTAGAGGGTAGTGAGCCAGTGCTCAATATGGACAAAACCTTTGATAATGTGGAAGGATGTGGTTGGACAGTGGATCAGCATGATGTTGGTGCAGTGATGTGAGGGGGTCAATGGTGCTGGAATATGAGTGGAAGTAGGAAAGGGGGGTTAAGGCGGAATATCCATGGACCTAGAGAGAGGACTGGGAGAAGGAAAAGGTGAACTCTGGGGATTTGTATGTGTGTGTTTAAAACAAAAATGGTGGGAATATTCTTTTGGCAAAAGCAAGGGAGGTTTACTGCTGCAGGGCATGGCAGGTAGGGGAATATGTGGGATAAGCCACACATGGGGAACCCTTCTATGGAATACAAAAATGTCCATCTTGTCATAATGCGGTATCTCAGTGAGGGAAGGCCAACAAAATAAACAAGAAAATATTAAACACTTATCCTGGGGAGTCCTGCTATGTTCTCAGAGAGGCATGAATCTCGTGAGAACATAAGCAGTGCCTAATAAAAGAATACAGAATATTATGTCAATCCCATAATATTAATGCATGTAACAATAAACCTTATTGTTCAAAAATTGAAACTTAGTTGTTACCATAGGTTCTGAGGGGAGGATGAGGATAGAATAGAATAGAATAGATGGAACATAGGGCATTGTTAGGGCATTGGAATTGTTTTGCATACTCTTGCAATGACAGACACAGACCATTATAATTTTGTCAAAACCTATAAAAGTGTACATTGCAAAATGTGATCCATAATGTAAACTATTGACCATGGTTAGTACAATCCGTCAATATTTGTTCATTAATTGCACCAAATGTAGCAAATTTATGTAAGATGGTATTAATAGGGGAATGTGAGAAGGGGAGGGGGTATGGAATAAGGAAACTACCTACATTTCCTATGTGACTTTTCTGTAAGCTAAAGCTTCTTTGAAAAGAAAAAAAAAAATAGAAGACACTGGGGGAACATACTGAAGAAATTGTCACTGTACCTAAAATATAACATATTTTATGGTGATGACAGGTGCAATTAATTATTTTATTTTTATTATTTAATTTTTTCTTTATATTTTATTTTTGTATTTTATAATTTTATTATTTATTTATTATTTTTTTTTTCATTTATTTTTGACTTAGCTTTGGGGAGGTTTTGGATTGCAGAAGGATTGCAACTGTGGCAGGGGAGGATCTATACTTTTGGGATATCAGTGATGGGGGAATATATGGGGAGAGCTGCACTTGGGGCAGGCCCTTATGGAATAGGAACATGTTCAAGTCGTCATGGGGTTTCATCTCAGTGGGTGGAGATCCACACAATAACTGAAAGGATATGGAATTTCCTTCCTGGGAAATCTGCTACATTCTCTAATACAGCAGCAAGAGTCCCTAAAGCACATGGGCAGAGCCTAGCAAAGGAGGACATACCAATCTGCTAGGCCTTTGACATTGATGGTTGTACATATGAACTTTGTTATTGTTAATATTGCCTAAGAGTTACCTCCTGAAAGCCTCCTTGTTGCTCAAATGTGGACACTCTAAAAGCCAAACTCAGCCTATAAATGCATTATCTTTCCCCCAGTTTGGGACATGAACCCTGGGGATTAGCCTCCCTGGCACTGACAGATTACTACCAAGCACAAACTAGTGATGCATTTGGAAAAATACCTTGAAAAAAAGGGAGAAATGTTAAATACAAATGAGTTTTTGTGCCTAAGAGATTTCAACGTGTGTCAAGAGTTCATTCCAGATGTTACGCTTATGTACTTCTCAGAAGGATCTCATTGGATGTCACAGTATATAGTGCCTCAAGTAGGAGTCATCCTGAGGGCTCTATAGACATCTAGACAATATAGGTAGGGCAGACAATCTCAGGAATTTAGCACCTTGTCAGTGGGCCTTATCTTGTAATATATATTCTGCAATGTAACAGAGTTAGACTAATTTATAATTTCCTTATACAATTATAGAGAACCTATAAATAGCACTATAATTATTAAATATATGTATAAGAGAATTAAATCTTTAGTCTGTTCATATACCAGTTAAGCCCTGAATCTCAGAAGAGTTGCAACACCTACTCTCGAGTTCATCAGACCCACACAGGACAACTAGCAAAATAATGATGATGTAAATTGCCCATCCCCCTAAAATAGAGAGTATCTACAACTGTAAGCAAGACTGTTCCAACCATATGCCCCATGAGATCTAAGCCCCCTTTCAATCAAACAGAGTGAGCATCACTTTCTAAATTTATCAGGATAAGGATTATTCATTTTGGTAAAGAGTTCTATAAGAGCAGTTTTGAATTTCTTCTTGGTCTTTCTCTACATTGTCCCCATACTGAATATACAAATAATAATCCACTTTCCTAACTCAAGTTCAGATGGCTGGTGAGTGTTGAGACATGATTAGAGCAAGAATTTGATCTGCCTCTGGGTCCATGCCAATGAATTCTGAGAAGGCCTCAATGAACTTCTGTTAGAAACCAATGGGGAACTCATCAGCCTTCTGGGTACATGGCTGCAATTTCTCCTTGATCATCTTTATCAGAAAGGTTTCAAGTATGGTAGTCAGCAAACCCTCTCAATGGGCCTCAAAAAGCAGTTATTCTTCTTGCAATTTCTTGGTCTGCCAGCAGCTGGTTATCTTCAAAAAATATTTCCATGGAGGTGTCTCTTCCATATTTCACTTGCTCATGATTTGGGTCTGGACAGAGCCAATATTCAAGTAGGCTCTCCTGGCCAATCTCACTGAACAGAAACCACTCACCACCCTCAATTGCACCCTCTCTCTTCCCAGGGAGGAAAATGTCTGTTCCTCTCTCATTTGACTGCAATGAGCCACAGATTTTATTCAGACTCTAACTTGAGGGTGGGTGATGAGTGTTATTACTGACCATAGGGGTTACTAATTCATGGTTTTCATTTTGGCTTCTTTGTCTCTGTCCCTCACCTTCTGAACAACGTACAGCATTCTCCTGGTCTCCTGATCCCCAAAGCAGCTTCCTCAGATAGCATTTCCCCCTTACTCCATTTTTACAGTGGGAGACTTGAGCCCTGCCTACATATTCTGATGCCATCTTTCCAGAAGTCTACAATGTTTTTTTGCTTGCATATGAAATATTTTACTATTTTTCTAAGTTCTGTGCCCATTTATTTTATCATTTTTTGTATAATAAATCAAGTTATTATTTTTAATTTGCTTTTTGGAATTGCCTTTGCTAGAAATTGATGTTTGTACATTAATGTTATATCCTGCAACCTTCCTAAACTCAGGTTTCACTTTTAGACTTTTTTCTTTTTAACATAAAGAACTCAGTAAACTAACGTAAAGCACATTTGAAACACACTGAATATCACCAATTGAACACTTTAGATATATTTTTCTTTTTTTTAAATATCTTTGCTTGTAAGTACCAAAACAGGACAAAATTTGGGGGGTACAAGAATCTGTGCTCCCCACATTGCAACTCTGAGACACCAAATAAACACTTTTCTTGCCTTACTGCTAGGTTGTTATTTCTCTGTTGACATTATTTTATGTCAGAAACAAAATCAGAAGCAATCTCCTCTATCGTATCTTAGCTGAACTCCCCTCTTATAATGATTACCCTTAAGTACATACAGATAGCCATCATCTTCTTGTGCCCTTCAGAACAATGTCATATGAAGGATCAGGGATTTCACCTGTTATATACAATCCCTTGAACAAAGGCTGAAATGAGGCCAATATTTAAAGATTCCCAAAATACTAATGAAAACCCAGTAGATTTTGCAAAAAAAATCAATCTTATCATTCAGAGTTATGAGCCTTAATAATTAATTCACATGACTTCTGCTGAAGGTCATGCCTAAATCTGAATAGACAAAGCTAATTGGAAAGGTTCCTTAAATGACATTTCAAAATGAAGAGCTACTGAGAAAACTGAAACATTCAAGATAGCTAAGGAAGTTCATAAGGTCATACACCAAGTATTTCCCTAAATTAATGTTTGGAGTAAAATCCAAAATGTACCAAGAAACTTGCTGAACCCATATATGAATACTGTAACAGGTTTAAAAAATCCTTTAATAATTCTCAGATCTTGATCATATTTAATATGAAACCTCTACTCTTTTTAATTCTACTTGTGTTAATGGTCTTTCAGAAACCAAGCACCACTCTAAAACATAAACAACTAAATTTGGCCACAATGGAAACTAAAGATTTAGTAAATCTTACAGATTAATTATATCATATCTTTAAAATGCTGAGAAAAAGAAATCTTCCCCATGTAAAACAGCACAATAGAACAACCCATAAGTTTCCAAATACAGATTTTAAAAAACCCTCAATGAATCATTTCATTAACACATAAGCAGCATGGTTCATGGTGCATGTATTTGTAGTTACTGGAAATAACCAAAGACTGCCAAAACTCAAAAATTAAAAAAAAAAAAAACACAGAAAAACTCAAAAACTCAATGACCTCCAAATGCTGTCATTGTCCTCTAAGAAAGCAAAGTGCCTTTCCATATGACTCTTTGGACTGCTCTAAGGGTACAGCAGAGGTTTCTCCAATTGCTCACATCCTTCTCTGAAGGAAGTGCAGTGGCAAACAGGGTTACCCAGGCCAAAGTTTAATGCTCCTAGAATCTTCATTTCCATCTGTCTGATCTGGTGAGTGCTGTAAGTATGGTCAATCACAAAGTCAAATTTGTCAATTTCTAAAGGATACATTTCTTCATATTTACTTGCATTAAAGATGACTTTGACACCAACCAGCTGCAACATCTCTTTAGGCACACAATTATTCTGCATGAACCAATCAGTGATGGAAACAGTCATATACATGATCTCCTGCAGCAGCCTGAAATTCATTTAAACCTGCACTAGCCAGTCAATTAGGATGGTTCCCATGGCTCCAGTGACTTCCCAACCCAGTAGGTATTTTGGTCTGACTGCTTGCTCTTCCTCAAGTTGTCTCAGAAAATCATGGATTACCTTTCACATATTCAATACAAAGGTTTGGATCTGCTCCATCATCTACATTCACATCACATCCTGTAAGAATTACATCAGAGAAAGACTGACAGGATATTTTTCTGCAGGGGCACATCCAAGTGTTCTCACTGGGCTTGGAGAGGGAGTATCCACCAACATAGGCTCAGGCAAAAGTTTCTCTTCTTTCATGGGCTCTAGTTCTGCTCTGGCTTTGGCTCTCTCTCTGGATCCAGCAAAGATAAAGGTGTTTTTTCAGAGGTTTTGGTAGTTTTTTAGCAGTAACTTTTCTAACAGCTGAAGTTTTTGCTTCCTTTTTCAGAGGCATTTTAGCCTGTGGCAGTTCCCTGACTTTGTTACCAATCTCTCCAAGAAATGTTCTTGGCCTTATCCAGATCTTGGAGTCTCCATCAGCGGTCAAAGGCACTTGCTTTCCACCTGCCATACTGATCTTTGTCTTATTTTCAGCATTCATTTTAGTTTTCCTAGGGACTTGGAGAAAATTGGCTTCCTCTTCACCAGGAAGCACTTCAGAGGAGAAAAGTAGAACTCGGAAACCTACAGCATACTTGGAGGACCCAGCCGCCTCAGATTTAAACCCAGCACCACTTCCTCCTAATTGGATTACTTGTGGCACTTGCTCTTTTTCCATTGGTGGTTGCCAGCTCCTCCCTAAAAAGTGTTGCCATGAGGATCCCACAAACGGGCAGATCCAGAACCAAGTTCTTGATTAGATTGCAGAGGTGGGGGTGGGGGTGAGTATAGTTCAGGTACTCAGCTATCTAGATAGCTGCTTCTGCCACCTGGAAAGGCTTAGATGCTTGTGGAAATGGGCAAAAAGTTCTTGCAGTCTTTAAAAAGTGACAGCGCGGCAGGCCACAGTTTTAGAAGCTTAATAAGCAGTCATGGTTTTAGTCCTTATTGATACACACTTTCATCTACCACCTTGGGATGTATTGTTAATAATTTCATAGTTCATGAAAGACTTTGACATACATTCTTTCATTTGATCATTCCAACAGCTCCCTGCGGTGGGGGAACTGAAGCTCACAGAAACTTAGGTGACTTTCCAAGAATCATAAATAATTAACACAGTTATTGGATGAAGTTTTTGGATTTATGTTGTTCCCACAACATTGTCTCAAGAATAATGTCAACTTATCCTGCCAGATTACTTCAGTCAATCAAATTGTTTCCCAAAGGCAATCCTTTTGTTTTAATTTTTTATTTGGAAATAATATCAAATTTAGAAAAGCTCAATCATAAAAATATTACAACAAACACCCATCTACCCTTTACATAGATTCAACTACCTTTAACATTTTACTTCATTTGCTTTACAATTTTCTAAGACTTTCCCCATACATACAGAATATACATTTTTAAACATATGAGGGTAGCTTATATACATCATGACCGTTCACCTATAAATTCTGCAGTGTGTATTTCCTAAGAAATTGACTTTACAATATTTTATTCAATCTAGTTGATATTCTAGTTTTGTTTATTGACCTAATAAGGTCCTTTCTAGCATTTTTCTCCATACACTATCCAATCTAGGGTCAGATATTTAGTTATGTCTTTTTAATCTCCTCTAATCTGAAGAGTTCCCATAGCTTTTTTTTTTGTCTTTTAAGATACTGACGTTTTCAAAGAATAGAGAACCACATCTAACTTGTTTTTTTTTTTAAATAGAATTTCTAATTTTATGTTTGTCTGATGTTTCCTTGTGATTTGAATTGGTATTATGCATTGTTGGCTATAATATTGCATAGGTGATGTATCCTTCTCAGTTATCAAATCTGCAGAAATACAATGTCCATCTGTCCCTCATAAGTGATATAAATTTTGAACACTTGTTCAAAGTGTTGTCTGGTTTAACCACTGTTAAATTACCATTTTGTTTTACTCCATTGTAACTAATAAAGTATCTGTGGGGAGACATTCTAAGATCATCAAATATTCTGTTCCTCCTCAAATTCCCCTCCTCTGCATTTCAAATCCATTGATGATTCTTGCTTGATACTATTTTTATCAGTATGGTTGAAAATGATGATTTTTCAATTCCAGCAATCCCTCCACATTCACCATTCAGCTCCTGGCCTTCTACAATAATAAGCAAGACATCTCCCTTCTCCATTTATTTACTTGTTTGTTTATCTGTTCATTCTTGGTACAGATTCAATTCTTATTTTTTCTGAAAGAAATTATGCCTTTAGACTGATTATTAATATTATAGGAATCCTGGTAAGGCATTTTAGATAATGTAAAATCTTGCTGATGGTATCATATCACAAGAAATAATTGATGACAATTTTACACTAAATAAGTAATAAGTTCCACCAAATAAGTTGTAAGTTTCAAATAAACTCTTTTGCTGGTTGGATTAAGTACAGTTTGTCTATAGTAATTTTATAGATATTTGGTTTAAATGATTCTCAGACAGTTGGAAGCCTACCTACAAAATTTTCCAAGATTACACGTGGTGCCCCTTTCATCTTATGCAATATTGCCATCAATGTAAGACTTGAGAGAAGGAATCTGCTCTCTAGAATGCTTTTATAATCCATTTTATGGTTTTAATAATATTGGTCATCTCTCAGTTAAACTAAACTCTCACCCAAGCACTTATTGAAATGCAAATCTTCAATCAATTGTCAGAAACCCTGACTTCCATGTCCTTATGCACAACTTTTTCCCTTGGCTTGAAGGTTCCTTACTTAGAATGCTGCATTCAAAACTATTCCTTACAAGTGCAATAATAGCAAATGAAATGGTGTAGTCAAGACTATATCTGGTATACAAGCTCATCGAAAAAGTTTCAACTCACTGGCTGGAACTTATCAATAAAATCACTTAAAGCTATTTAATGACCAAACAAGTTGGTGTTTTGTTCAGGCTCATACCAGCTATTGCATTTGGATAAATGGTTCAGGCCACTAAAGACTCCCATGGCATTCTTCTGCAAAACACCTCATCATTATCCCCTCAGTCCTCAGTCTATCTCAGCCTTGAAAATAAAATTCAAGAGAATTTTCTCACTAAAACACAAACAAACAAGCAAACAGAAAAAAATAACCAAGAGATCCCAATTTAAAATTCAAAACAAAGCAATCCAAGTCACAAGTCAAGATGGGGCAAACTGATATTACAGGCATTTCTGCCTAGGCTCAGCAAGGGGAGTACATCCCAGACTAGTGCTGGTAGTGCCTCTTCTGCTTCTAAGCAGTTTGTGAGCTGAGGGCACTTGAATCATGGCACTAGGATTAGAAAAAGTGCCCTCTGTTTTCATATGGAAATAGTGCAGATAATGGGTGTCTTTCAGCTCAAGGACCATAGGCTGATGGACCTCTTCTCCTGATGATTTATCTACTTCTTACTATTTCTGATGAAACTCCTCATGAGTGCAAAGCTTTAACTGACCAATTGTTAACCTTTGAATAGATTTTAAAAAACCTCAAAAGATGATGCAGATAGTATCTGGTATACAGATGACACCTACTGCAACAATAAGTCAGTAATCTATCATGTTGAATATGCTACTACCTATAACCATCAAATGACAGAAACAAATATTACCTAGTTCTATGTCAGCCTAACAAGTTGAAATTTTTGCCCTCAAAAAAACCTATATAGGGAGCGGAAGTGGCTCAAGCAATTGGACATCTCCCTCCCACATAGGAGGTCTGGGTCAGGTACTTGTGCCTCCGAAGAAGAGCATACAATGAACAGACGCAGAAAGCAGCCAGCCAGTACAAACAATGAGGGATGGGGGAGAAATAAATAAAATAAAATAAATACATTAAAAAAAAAAAAAGAGCCTATATACTTTCAGAAGGCAAAACAGCAAATATATAAACTGATAGCCAATATTCCTTTGGAATTTTTCCTGATTTTAGAAAGTTACGGAAACAAAGAGGTGTTTAATTTTAAACTTCCATGTGTCAGGAGAAGTTCTTATGTAATGGAATTGTTGGATGCTATACTATTAGCAAAAGCTCTGGCTATAAATAAAATTTCTGGTCACTCTTGGACAAATACAGAGGATTTCCACTGCCTACCACATGATTGATAAACCTACAAAATTTCAGGTGTAAATTTTTACCCTATACTTGTTTCTATAATGATTTTTGAACCAAATAACTCTATTGGAAACATGAAAAAATACTTACTGAGGCTCAGCAAAATAATTCTTCCAACTAGATAAAAATGTAGAAAAATGCTGGATGCTTTTATAAGCCTGCAATTAAATCAAGATGTAGATTTAAGGGTAAATCAATAACCCCTAATTGCATCCAGGAAGCGGTTTAGGAAATTATTCATAATCTTATTCACAGGAACTGATAAAATGGTAAGCTGGGGAAAGCAATATTGCTGGAATCAATCCCCCAAAATAGTTATGAAAATGTATCATAAGTGTTTAATTTATCACAAGCATAATCCAAAAAACCTTTCCATAACTCCTAAGGACATTTTCTCTCATTAAATGGACCTTTTGAAATTTAACAATCGATGTTATTCAATTACTCCCATCCCAAGTTTAGAAGTATATTTTAATAATGTTTTACATGTACTCCTATCAGGCTGACGATTTTCCCTGTACACAAGCTACTGTTACTACTGTCATAAAAGTATTATTAGAGTAAATGATTCCAAACTGGGGAATTCCCTCAGAACTTCATAGTGACCAAGGAATCCTCTGTACAGAGGAAAATATGAATGCAATATGGAATATAAAGCCTATTTTCCAACTTAGCCATTGTGCCTGTCATCCCCTCTCTTAAGCAATAACAGAAAGAGAAAAATGGTGTAACTAAAACTCAAGGCGGGGGAGGCAAGATGGCATCGGTTTAGGAGGGCACTTGCTGACTCAATCTCTGGTGGCTGATTGGGGACAGGGTCCTGCCTGGGGGTCTGTCCTGTGGGCCCATGAAGTGAGAAGCTTGGGACATCTATCTGGAGGCAGCTCAATAGCTTGGATTGCTCGGTAGAGATTCATGGGTTTTAACCCTGCCCATGGAGGTTAACACAGATGGCTGAAACCCAACCTCAGGGGAAAAGGCTGATTTGAGCTGCAACGCCCTGCCAGCAACCCTGTAAGAGGGAGCATTCTCTAAGAGTGGGAGGGTTCTGGCAAAGTGTTGAGATGGATTTCCTTACTGTGGATTTGCCTGCCTGGAACCCCTTGCAGCTTTGGGGAACAAAATAGGTGGCTTGAAACAACACTAGGCAGAGAGGAGTGGCGAATCTGCTGAGGAAATTGATTTACCTAGCTGCCCAGAGATATGCTCCAACTCCCACTAGCAAGCCAGGGAAAGGGAGCATTCTCTGAGAGCAGAAGGGTTCTGACAGAGGGGTTTCCTTTCTGTGGATTTGGCTGCCTGGACCCCCTCATAGCTTTGGGGAGCAGATAAGCTGGCTTGAAGCAGCACCAGGCTGAGGGGAGAGGTGAATCTACTGAGGAAGCCTGATTTACCCAGCAGTCTGGTGACATTGTTTCTTATTAGCTGTGCTTCTTTTTCAGCAATTTCCCATTCTCTGTCTATATTGATTTTGTCTCCCAAGCTATCTCTATTCCTTCCTTCATCTTTCTGCATTCTGCTTTCTGTTGTGGTTCTTACATACCATGTTTTTTCCTTAGTCCACAATTTAAGAATGTCAATTTCTATTCTATCTATTCTGTTTTCTTCTTTTTTAAATCAATTTTAACTTTTTCCTTTCAGGCCTCTCTTTACTCTTTCTCTCCCTCCTCACCATTATTGCCTTCTAAATCATTATATATATATTCACCTATTTGGTTTCCCAGTCCATTATAGGTACTCCACTTTTTTCCTATTACTCTAAACTGCCTACATGAGCTAAATATTCATTTCACTAAGTCTTATTTGGCCCCTCTTCTAACTTTTATCAATATTACTATTATCCTTCTTCCTTTCTCACATCTTTCATTTCCTCTGGCCCTAATCTTTTGCCTTCAAGAGAACATAGAAAGAAGCAAGGAAATAAAATAAGAAGAAAAAGTGTCAAAGAGAAAACTTAACCCACACACAGAACCACCAGCTAAATAAAACTCTAGAGCAGAGAGAGAAGCTAATCAACCAAATAAACCCTTCAAGATAAAATGATGACTAAAAGGCAACAAAAAATTACAAACCACACTGAGAAACAGGAAGACATGGACCAGTCTAATGAACACACTAAAAACCAGGAAGAGATGCACAACATCGAACAACTAATCAATGCTTTCCAAACAAATATCATGGACCAAATCAGTTAAGTGAAAGAAGAGATCAAGGATATTAAGAAGACACTGGCAAAACATACAGAAGAAATTGTAAACATACATAAAAAGATAACAGATATGATGGTGGTCAATGGCACAATCGAAGAAATAAAAAAGACACTGGATTCACATAACAGCAGCTTTCAACGGGAAAAAGAAAAAATTAGTGATGTGGAAGACAATGCATCTGAAATAAAAGAGATAGATAGAAAAAAAGGTGGAAAAAATCCAAGAGGGATTCAGGGGTTTAACCGACAACAAAAAATGCACAAACATATGCATTATGGCATCCCAGAAGGAGAAGAGAAAGGAAAGGGAATAGAAGGAGAGGTGAAGGAAATAATGGCTGAAAACTTCCCAACCCTTTTGAGAGAGATGGATGTGCAGATGCAGGAAGCACAGCACACCCCACACAGTATAAATACCAACTAGCCAACTACAAGACATATACATGTCAAAATGTCCAAATCTCAAGAAAAAGAGAAAATATTCAAGGCAGCAATAGAAAAGAGAATCATCACATACAAGGAAAGCACAATAAGATTAAATGCTGATTTCTCATCTGAAACCATGGAGGCAAGAAGATAGTGTTATGACAGAGTCAAAGTACTAAAAGAAAAATCTTCCAGAACAGAATTCTCTATCCAGCAAAACTGGCATTCAAAAATGTTGGAGAGTTCAAAATATTCACAGATAATCAGAAATTAAGAGAGTATGCCAATAAGAAAACTGCACTTCAATAAATGCAAAAGGATGTCCTACAAATTGAAAGGAAAAAAAACAATGGAAAGGGAGTTGGAGGAGACTTTAAAAACAACTAAAAAGACAAAAACAGAAACAAAATAACATATAACATATATTAACCCAAAAAAAAATGGCTGAGGTAAGAAACTCATTGCGAGTAAGAACACTGAATGTTAAAGGATTAAATTCACCACTCAAGAGACGCAGATTGGCAGAATGGATAAGGAAATATGATCCATCTATATGCTATCTACAAGAAACCCACCTTCAACCCACGGATTCAAGGAGGCTAAAAGTGAATGGCTGGAAAACAATTTTACAAGCTAACAATAGCCAAAAAAGGGCAGGAGTAGCTATTCTAATATCACACAAAATAGACATTAAATGCAAAACTATTTTAAGAGACCAATATGGACACTATATATTAGTAAAAGGGGTAATCTCTCAAGAAGAGAGAACAATTATAGACATTTATGCACCCAATCGGGATACCTCAAATACATGAGGCAAACTCTGGAAAAAATAAGTGGAGAAATAAACGCCTCTACAATTATAGTGCGGGACTTTAAAACACCATTATCATCATTAGACAGAATATTTAGACAGAGAATCAATAAAGAAACAAACACTCTGAACAATACATTAGAGGAGCTGGACTTAATAGACATATACAGAACACTACACACAAATACAGCAGGATTTACATTCTTCTCAAGTGCACATGGATCATACTCCAAGATAGACCACATGCTAGGCCACAGATCAACTCTCAATGAATTCAGAAAGATTGAGATTATACAAAGTAATTCCTCTGACCACAATGGAATGAAATTGGAAATCACTAAGGACCAGAGAAACAGGTTAGGCACAAAGATATGGAAGTTAAACAACACACTCTTAGACAAACAGTGGGTCAAGGAGGAAATCTCAAAAGAAATCAGGAACTACCTTGAAACTAATGAAAATGACAACAAAACATATCAAAACATATGGGATGCAGCAAAAGCTGTCCTGAGAGGGAAGTTCATAGCCATAAATACATATATTAAAAAAGAAGAAAGAGCTAAAATTGAAGACCTAACTGCACACTCGGAGGAATTGGAAAAACAACAACAAACTAAACCTAAAGGCAGTACAAAGAAGGAAATAACAAAGATTAGAGCAGAACTAAATAAAATAGAGAATTAGATTGCACTAGAAAAAAATAAACAAAACCAAAATTTGGTTCTTTGAGAAAATCAATAAAATTGACAAACACTTAGCCAGACTATAAAAGTAAAAGAGAGAACTGATGCAAATACACAAAATAAGGAATGAGAAAGGGGATATCATTACTAACCCCACAGATATAAAGAGTATCATAAGAGGATACTTTGAAAAATTATATGCCAAAAAGAATGATAATTTAGAGGAAATTAAGAAGTTTCTAGAAACTCACAGCCTACATTGATGAAAGAAAAAAATTGATGAACTCAACAGTCTAATGACAAGTAAAGAGATAAAATCAGTCATCCAAAACCTCCCAACTAAGAATAGCCCAGGACCAGATGGCTTCAAGGCTGAATTCTACTAAACATTCCAGAAAGAGCTAACACCAATTCTGCTTAAGCACTTCCAAAAAAATAGAAGTAGAAGTAATATTCCCTAACTCATTCTACGATGCGAACATTACCCTAATAACAAAGCCAAACAAACATACCACAAGAAAGAAAAATTACAGACCAATTTCTCCAATGAACCTAGAAGTTAAAATCCTCAACAAAATACTCGCTAATTGCATTCAACAACATATCAAAAGGATAATACACCATAACCAAGTGGGTTTCATCCTGGGTATGCAAGGATGGCTCAATATAAGAAAATAAATCAATGTAATACACCACATAAACAGACTGAAAGAAAAAAATCACATGATCATCTCTATAGATGCAGAAAATGCATTTGACAAAATATAGCACTCTTTCTTGTTTAAAACACTGCAAAAGATAGGAATAGAAGGAAACTTTGTGAATATGATAAAGGGAATATAAGAAAAACCCAAACTAACATCATCTTCAATGGTGAAATCTTCAAAGCCTTCCCTCTGATATTGGGAACAAGACAAGGAAGCCCAGGATCAACACTCCTGTTTAACATTGTCTTAGAAGTACTTGCTCAAGTTCTGAGGCAAGAAAAATATATAAAAGACATCCAAATTGGAAAATAAGTAAAAATGTCATTATTTGCAGACGACATGATCCTATATGTGGAAAGCCCTGAGAAATCTCCATCAAAGCTTCTAGAACTTAAAAGGAAGTTCAGTAATGTCGCCAGCTATAAGATCAATGCTCAATAAACAGTAGCATTTCTGTACACCAATAACGAACAATCTGAGGAGGAAATCAAGAAAAAAAATACCATTTACAATGGTAACTAAAAGAATCAAATACCCAGGAATAAATTTAACTAAAGATGTAAAGGAATTATATACAGAAAACTGCACAACATTGTTAAAGGAAATCAAAGAAGACTTAAATAAATGGAAGATTATTTCCTGTTCATCGATAGGAAGACCCAAACTAATCTACAAATTTAATGCAATCCCAATAAAAATCAACACTGTATTTTTTAAGGAACTGGAAGAATTAACTACAAAATAGATTTGGAAAGGTAAGAGGCTCCAAATTGCCAAAGACATATTGAAAAAGAAAAATGAAGTTGGAGGTATCACATTACCTGACTTCAAAACATACTACATAGCTACAGTGCTCAAAATTGCATGATATTGGCACAGGGATAGAAATACTGATCAATGGAATTGAGCTAAGAATTCTGATATAAATTCTCACATATACAGTCATCTGATATTCGACAGGGCCACCAATCCCACTCAGTTGGGAGAGAATGACCCCTTTAACAAGTGATGCTTGGAGAACTGTATATACATATCCAAAAGAAGGAGAGAGGTATACCATCTCACACCTTATACAATAATAAACTCAAGATGGATCAAAGATCTAAATATTAGAGCCAAAACCATAAAGACCTGGAAGATTATATAGGGAAGCATCTACAGGACCTTGTAATAGGAAATGGTTTCATGAACTTCACACCCAAAGCACGAGCAGCAGGAGAAAAAATAAATAAATGGGATCTCCTCAAAATTAAAAACTTCTGCACCTAAAAGGACGTTATTAAGAAAATAAAACGGCAGCCTATCCAATGGGAGAAAATATTTGGCAACCATATATCTGAAAGGAGCCTAA
Organism: Cabassous unicinctus; assembly: GCA_029593785.1. Classification (NCBI taxonomy): domain Eukaryota; kingdom Metazoa; phylum Chordata; class Mammalia; order Cingulata; family Chlamyphoridae; genus Cabassous; species Cabassous unicinctus. The sequence continues at coordinate 22,655 of JAQZBX010000911.1, forward strand.
TATCCTGCATATATAAAGAAACCCTTTACCTCGAAAATAAAAAGACAAACAACCCATTTAATAAATGGGCAAGTGACCTGAAAAGACACTTCCCCAAGGAAAAAATACAAATGGATAAAAAGCACATGAAAAAATGCTTCACATCACTAGCTATTAGGGAAATGAAAATCAAAACTACAATGAGATACCATCTTACACCCATCAGAATGGCAGCTATTAAAAAAACAACAGACTATAAGTGTTGGAGAGGATGTGGAGGAATAGGAAGACTCATCCACTGCTGCTGGGATTGCAGAATGGCCCAGCCACTGTGGAGGACAGTTTGGCAGTTCCTCAGAAACCTAACAATAGATCTTCCATATGATCCAGTGATTCCACTGCTGGGTATATTGCCAGAAGAATTGAAAGCAAAGACATGAACAGATATATGTACACCAACATCCATAGCAGCATTGTTCACAATTGCCAAAAGCTGGAATCAGCCCCGATGCCCATCAACAGATTAATGGATAAACAAAATGTAAATTCATACAATGGAATATTACTCAGCTGTAAGAAGGAATAAAGTGCTAACACACAGGATAACATGGATGAAGCTTGAAGACTTTATGCTGAGTGAAGCAAGCCAGGAATTGAAGGATGAACATTATATGACCTCACTGATTCGAATTGAGGAAAGTGAGCAGTCTCTGAGAACCATTGTCTGAAAGATAGGTTAACAAAGGAGAGAGATAGAAGAAAGGGCTGTGAACCATCACCCATAAGGACATAATCTATTGTAAAGTGATAGAGTATAGTTGCATATTGAAGGAAAGGACAGGTGGGTAGTGATATTACTGTGTTTGGTGTTGCAAGGTTGACAGTTGAGTAGATTAGGAAGGGCAGGTTGGAATACCCAGGATACTGGGGTGAGAGATGGGAGGGGGACAAGTTGAACATGGGATTTGTGGGTATGATGTTGGAAGTGCAGGAGTGGGAATGCTCTTATGGCAATATGACAAGGTAGTGTCACTGGTTTGGGGTGTAGGTTGCGGGGGCATTCAGGAAGGGGTGCATCTGGAGTAGGCTTTTGGGGAGTGTGTGGCTGTTCATCTGGTCATAATATGTTGTGCCAGGGAGTGGAGACCCACACAGTGAGTGGGAAGGAGATGGATCCCCATTTTTGGTGGGTGTATCTTAGGCACAACAGTGGATGCTTATAGGAGAGGATAATCAGCATGTCAAAGCCTCTTGTAGCATGTAACTATGAATCTTGTCATCCAATGAGTCAAGACAGGTGAGTGTCATGTGCCCCAGGGGGATAGGGATGAAGGAAAAGATCAAGCAGGGGGTATTTAGCGGTCAGGGGAAAGATTTTTCATTACCTTACAGTAATGGACACAGGACATGGTAAATATCATAAAAAATTATTAAACTGTACCATCTAAATTGCAAACTATATTGTAAACCATTGACGATGTTTAGTAGCTATGTTTCATTATCTGTATAAAATTTGTAACAATGCTACCATCCACATAAAAAAGATTTTAATATGGGGTGAGGAAAGGGGAAGGAGGATGGGTATATGAAAGTCTTTAGTGTTCTGTATATGACTTAGCTGTGACCTAAAAGTTCTTTGAAAATTAAATGAAAATTTGGGAGACACTAGGGAGTGAGAGGGGGAAGGTGCCATGGTACAGACTGGACACCCGATAACGCAGTGATGAAAGGAAACAATAATAACAATAATTTTTTTAATTTTTAATTTTTATTTTTTTAATTTTTTTGTTTTTTCCCATTCTTTGAATGTCCCAATCCTTTAATTTTATTTTATTATTATGTTTATTTTTCCAAGTTTCCATGTATTTTCTCTCTTACATTTAAGGTTATCATTATTCTTTCATTTTCCTATTAATTGTATTTGGCTATTATACGGGCTTTATATTCAACGAAGGTTTAGATCACAGAAGGGCTACAATGAGGGCAGTAGAGGATCATTGATGGGGGGTGTCTGGGATGGGGGTTTCATGGGAGGAAGTTCACCTGAATATACATGAACTACATATAAAATTGTTCAAATGATCAAGTGGTGGGGCATGGTCACAGTGGGTAGACAATTACTCAATAAATGAGGGAATCTGAATTCCAGCCTGGAGAGCTCTGCCACATTCTCCAAGGGAGCAGCAACAGTCTCCCAAGTACAGGGGCAATGTCTGGCAAAGGAGGATGGTCCACTGATGGGCTCTTGTTATTGATGACTAGCCTTAGGAGTCTTTGCTCTTGTAATTGAAACTTAGCCTACTGTTACCAGGTGCCTAAGGGTTGCCACCTGAGAGCCGCCTTGTTGCTCAAATGTGGTCTCTCTCTAAGCCAAACTCAGCATATGAATGTATTACCTTTCCCCCAGCATGGGACATGACTCCCAGGGATGAGCCTCCCTGGCAACGAGGGATTAACACCAAGTGCCAACTGGCAATATGACTGGAAAAAGACCTTGAATAAAGGGGGAAAAGGTAAAGATGAATGAGTTCATATGGCTATGAGACTTCAAAGAGAGTTGGGAGGTCATCCCAGAGGTAATGCTTATGCACACCTCAGTAGGATCTCATAGAACACCAAAGTGGATATCACCCAACACAAAAGGGCTCTTGAGGGCTCTGGAGACACCCAGATCCTATATAAGGGTGGATGGCTCCAGAGATTGATGCCTTATCATTGGGCTATACTTTGGAATCTGTGCTCCTGAGAGTTACAGAGATGGACTTAAATAAGTGCCCCGTGCACATGGTCCATCAGCCCCTTCTATTCAAACCTATATGTGATACTGGAGTTTGTAGGTGTACTTCCAGAGACTGGAGTCTCTTGCCTGCCTATGTGCCAGCTGTGCATGGAATTTCGGTTGAGCTGCAACTCCTACTCTACAGTTCAATGGACTCACCCAAGTCACTTGGTGAGGAGACGATGATGGACAGCAGCCATCCCAGGGAATGAAGAGAGCCTGCACCTGCAGGCAGGATAATCCCATCCACCGTATCCATGGAATATAAGCCCCCTCTCACTTGGAGGTCGAGTGGACATCACCATCCCAGACTTCTCAGGATTGGGGGAAGGGCTATGGCTAGAGTGAACTTAATGGTATTCTGTTGTAGACATATTGTGATTCAAGTAATGGAAGAAATTACAACAGTGGGGTGGAGCCAGTGGCCACTGGACACTTTTCAGGCAGGGAAGGGAAAAGCAGTTGTAATACAGGGGCTTTTTCAGGACTTTGGAATTATCCTGAGTGACATTACAACGACAGATATAGGCCATTTTACATCAGCATATAACATGCAGAACTGTGTGGAGAGAGTGTGGACTACAATGTGAATTATGTTCCATGCTTAGTGGCAAAGCCCCAGGATGTGTATATCCATTGCAGGTGATGTGCCACACTAATGAAAGATGTTTATGTGGGATGTTATCAGAGGTGTGGGAGGTGGGGAACATGGGAATCCCTGTAATTTTTGTGTAATATTTATGTAATCGAAGCATCTTTTAAAATAAAAAATAAAAAAAAAATTTGGAGAATGAAAACAAACAACTTGGAGACATAGCTGCCTGAATAATTAGAATGAGAGGGTCTGCCCAAAGAAATAAAGGAGTAACGGTAAAGCTCTAATTACCGTTTGCCCAGGGCACAAAGATAAATGATTACAAATCCCGAAAAACCTAATGAAAGGTTACTTAATGTTGGGAAGGGGTAACTGAATGAAAATACTCTCTGGGGAAGGTTCATCATATATAGGTATATAAGTTAGGAGAGAAAGAGAGTTTGTGAGAAAATGAGGCAGGGAGAAAATGCACTGGAATGGGGAGTGTGAGAGAAGGAGGTATAGTCAGAGAAAGCCTTACCTTTAAGGCCATAATTGGTTAGAGTAGAGGGTGGGCCAAAAATATGAGACTTTGGGGATTTGGTACTTTAGAGAGGAAAAGATCACTTACTCCCTTGGAATTAATGACTGCTGAATGAGTGTGAGGTGTACGGAGATTTGAGGAGACAATCTTGGGATTGCCGTGCACAGTAAAGGGTTATGGCAGAACAAGCTGTGAGCAATCGCCTCTTGAGACAGGTAATGTGGAAAGAGAAGACTTCTGAAGATAAAAAGGAAGTCAAATAACTGGGCAGAAATGAATGAGGGGAATAGTAGAACAGAGGAGAAATGAGTGTTGAAAGAAACAAAAGAGTTACTTTCTTAAGAATTTATCAGTTCAGCAGTATGAAATAAAATAGGATTCTTTGGCTATGACATTTTGGTGTTCAGTTGTGGCAAAATGAAAATGTTAAGGCATCAGCTATATATGCTACATGAATTTTATCCTTGTAATTTTGGTTTCCCAAGTGAAGGTGGCATACCGGTTTGACTTTAGGATCAATAGAGAGACAAAGAATAGACTGGCAATTTTCATACATGAAGTTGAAAAGGAAAGATTTCAATGTAACAAAGGAAAAAGGTCAATGGAACTGATTCAGAGTGTCTGAGTGACTTACTGGAGGTAAAATTATTTTAAGCATGTGAATAAATGACATCCTTCAGGGCTTTTGGACCTTATTGGTATAATAAAGAGACAATTTGCTAAAAGAAAAAAAAAACCTCAATATCAGGGAATCCCACAATGTACCATTGCCAAAAGACTTTACTATATTTGTATTAAATTTAAGATCTACTCCTATGGAAAACATAAGTTATCTCCACTGGAAATTATAACAAAGAGAACTATGAAAATAAGCTATGAAATATATGAGTCCTGCCTCATAAAGGACAATATGCTAACTTATTGTCAGAAACTAATCAAAACCTTAAAGATATATTTCTAGAAAAGTCATTTTATGGCATGCTCTTGGGGAGATGAAGAATTTCAGAACCACAATCTTAAAACTGATGACTTTGCATATTGGAAAGTATACCTCCATGAAAATGCACTCCAATCTCACTGGAAAGGACCATATCCAGGTATTTTAAGTACTCCTTGTGCAGCTAAATCAGAATGGAGTAATTCTTGGGTTAATATTTCTCATTTAAAGAAAGCTCCTCCCCTACATGGATATCCATTATTGCTGAAGAATAAAAGCTCAAAATTAACAAGGATGTGAAGTAGATGACATCTGATATAGACAGCTAACATAAGACTGGGACCAAGTCTGTATAATTAATACTTACTGGTGATCTTATTCTTAAGTCAACTAGAAAAAAATGGCAGCTGATGTAACTGGCTAACCCAGAACTGGAGCTTACCTGGTTTTCATCAGATTGAAATAAACCCCGTAACACATGCTATAATCTTCATTATTATCCATTAATTCTCTTATTTCCACTTTTATCCCTCCCTGTGATCTTCATTTGTACCCTAGTCCATCCCTGTCCCTCCCATAATGAATCCTACTCCTTTTAAACTCCTCATTCTTGCCCCTACTCTCTTTTCCTGGTCCCTTGACATCCACCATCCTTTCTTCCGAAGCATGCAAAGTGTTTCTGACCAAAGAAATCAGCAAATTGCTGAGTCTGTGCTAATTTAGTGCCCCAGTTATTGACCACACCCTCAGTCATTCAAACTAGGAGAAACATTAAAGACTAAAAGAGAAATTTCAAATTTTACATGAACTTTGAACCCTGAAACTTGGTACATATATAGTTGGATACATTTTGAATCTTGGAGATACTGGAATTGTAGCATATTTCAAACCTTGCTAACTCTTTCTTATTAGAGTCACTACAATATCTGTTATTTATTGTCTCATCTCCGTAACAAAGTCCAAAACTATTTCCCAAGTAATGTTAATGCACCAAACCATTGATCTTGCCCTTATAAAAGCTTTTTTCTATATTGATACTCTTATGGAAATATCAACCAGATATCACAAACTACCAAAGTATGCATAGCCACAAGTAATCATATTCCTCAAAACCTTAAGGACTTCCAAGCACCAGAAACAAACACAAAACAAGGAACTCAGTAAACTATATAACCTGAAGGACATTTGGAGTACCCTGAATATCTACCAAACACAAACAACTTAGGCAAACTTATTTTTGTTTAAAAGCCATTGATATGGATGTTCCAAGATGGGACAGTATTTGGGTTGCTACCTAAATCTTTTCTCCCCAAATTGCAAATATAAGGCACTAAATAAATGCTTTTGTTGACTTGCAGTTCAGATTGTTATTTCTTGGTCAACACATCGCTATGTTTCTTACTTTACAACAAGCCTGATAGAATAAGGTGCAGTTCAAAACATCAGTTAGATTTATAGCCCATCCTCTCTCAGAATGGTGGATCACATTCTAGAAACACACTTAATTATGAAAGAGGTAACCCAAAAAGCCTGGAGCTACCATAGAAGCTCTATTTTATTTTATTTCATTGTTTCATTTTCAGTGTGAATATACCAGGATTATTTGGCAATCCTATTTTAAATGCTATAATTTCCCTTAATCTTCTACTGTTTGTTTTTAGTAATAGCCATGTTAGTGGATGTGAAGTGATACCCCATTGGGTTTTTTTATTTTGATTTTCCAGAATAACAGTGATGCTGAGTATCTTTTCATGTGCTTATTGACCATTTGTACATCATCTTCAGGTAAATGTTTATTCAGGGCTTTTGTTCAGTTTTCGTTGGGTTATTTCCCTTTTTGGTTGGGTTGTAGAAGTTCTTTATGTATTTTGGAATTTAAATCCTTATTAAATATATGGCCAACAGTTCTTTTCTTCAATTCTATTGATTGTCTGGTTTTCCCATTTTATTAATAATGTCCTTTTATTTACCAACATCTGCAATTTTGATGAAGTCCATTTTCTCTACTTTTCTTCAATTACTCCTGCTTTTTGTGTTATATCTAAATAATCATTACCAAATGAAAGTATATGAAGGTTGCCCTCTAAGGTTGCCTTTAAAAGTCTATGGTTTTAGCTCTTATATTTCTATCCTTGGTACATTTAATGTTAATTATTGTATATGGAGTGATGTAAAATCCTCTATATACAAGATGTTATTTAGACTTGCATAGAATTTGTCTTGGTTGCTGAAAAGCAGGACATGGAAGGTCCTAAATAGCTAGTATACTGCTAATTTCCAAGGTTGCCTTGTTGATATGGGCCAATGACCATTTGAAGAACTATTTCCCATGGTACGTTATTTTCATAACATTTTTATTGATAAGTCCATATTAATTTTTAGCTTGTAAACATTTAATTTGATGTAATTCATGTATTATTCAATTCATCCATTTGAAGTGAAAATTTCAATGGCGTTTTTTGTAGTCACAGATCTGTCTAACAATCACACAATCAATTTTAGCAATTTCTCATACAAAACTAATTATTGACATAAATAATAACCCCAATTTTCCCAACATTAGCTCTAAGAAACTAGCTCTAGGAAGTCACTACATTACTTTCTGTCGTTATGGATTTGCCTATTTTGGATCTTTCAAATATATGGACATTTCAAAGAATGTTCATTTGTGATTGGCTTTTGTTTTTCACTGAGCATCAGATTTTCAAATTTCACCGATGTTTTAGCATGGTTCAGCATTCTAGATCTCTTACTTGATAACATTCCATTATATGTATACACTAAATTTTTTATCCATGTATCAGATATTTTAATTTCCTAGACTGCTCAAGCAAATACCATGAAATTGGTTGGATTAAATAATGGAAATATAGTCACTCATAATTTGAGGTTGGGATAAAGCCCGAATAAAGATACCATAAAAACAATGTTTTCTTTCTGAAGAATGTGGTATTTTGGAACTGTCTGTTGGTGATTCTTGGTCCTTAGCTTGTGACATAGCAAGGCATATGGCACTATCTCCAGGTCTCTCACTTTTCTTCTTAGTTCTGTTGATTTTTTGCTTCTTGCTTCCTGTGGCTTTCTCTCTCTCTGAATTTCATTCCACTCATAAAGTATTTCATTAACGGGATTGGGATCCATTCTGATAGGGCTATGCCACATCTTAACTGAAGGAACCTCATTAAAAAGTCCTACTTACAATATCTTCACACCCACAGGGATGAATTTGATTTAAGAACATGCTTTTATAGACTATATATAGTTTCAAACCACTAAATTACATACTCTGGATCCCCGAAAAAACATGGTCTTTATAAATTCAAAACATGCATTCATTCTATCACAACATCCCAAAAGCCCTAAGTCATTTCAATAATAATGCTAAACACAGAGTCTCAGCAAAATCAGTTATGGGTGTGGTTTATCCTGGGGCACAATTCCCACTGTCTGTGGACCTATGAATCATAGAGAGCAAGTTATTTGCATCCATTATGTAATGGAGGGAATGCCATAGGTTTAAAAACAAATCCTTTCTAGAAGTGAGAAATTGGAAGGAAATCAGTGATCACAGTTTCCCAAAAATTCTGAAACCCAGCAGAGTGATTCCACTAGATTTCAAGATCTGAGAGTTACCTATGGAATAATGTTTTCCTTCAGGCCTGATGAAGTGACAGCTCCACCATACCAAACTGCTTACAGTGACCATGCTTTCTTTCTGAATATTATTTGGTAGCCAGACTCTCCACAATCTTTGGGCATGTACTCCACCTTCTCTGAGCTCTGGAGTGGCAGTCAGGATCTCTGTAGATTCCAGGGCACAGGTCTGAAAATTGCAATGGCAGCACTTTTTCTGAAGAATGGGCAGAGATCATTCCTTTCCAATCCCCAGGTAAGAAGGTTTGCTCTCTCCAAACCATGGGGCAAACTCACTCTTTCCACATACATGGGTAGTCTGCTCTCTGGGCCTGAGGAGATATTTTCCATGAAAATCTCTTTTTCCATAGTTCTGACCTTGAAATTATTCTTCCTTTAATTTGTCCCTTTTAGTCTGGGTTGGCAGTGTTTCTTCTCATACAAAGTATGCAAAAATCTTGTTAGTTTTGCATGCAGTTCACAGAAATCCACACCATCAGACAGTAGGACTTTCCACATACCCTTCCTGGAAAACTTGTACCACCAATCATGTCTTGTACAGAAATTGTCAACTGGTCCCATGTTCAGTTAAACACTCACATGGAGTACTATTTCTGGGGACTTGCTTTCAGAAATTCAGAATTTTCTAACCCAACAAGTTCTTGTTTCTTTGTGTCCAGGAGCTCAGTTCACAGCTTATACCTTTCCCATCTCATTTTAATGAAAGCTTGCAAGGAGAATCCAGGATGCACCTTCCACATTTAGCTTGTAAATCTCCTCTGCTAAATATCCAAGTTCATCACTTTCATGTTCTGCCTTCCATCCAATATCAGAACAAAATTTCACCAAGTTCTCTGCTACTATAAAACAAGGATGGCCTTTCCTACAGTTTCCAATAACACACTCATCATTTCCTTCTAAGGCCTCATCAGAAATACTTTTATCATCCATATTTCTACCAAGAGTCTCCTCAAAGCAATCTAGGCCTTTTCTATGAAGCACCTCATAATTCTCCCAGCCTCTATCCATTACCCAATTCCAAACTTATTTCAATATTTTTTTTTAGTATTTGAAAAAGCAGCATACAATTCCCACTAACAAAATCTGTTTTAGCTTCTTAAGCTGTTCACGCAAATACCATGAATTTGGGTGGGTTAAAAAATGTAAATTAATTTGCACATAGTTTGATGGTGAAATAGTTCAAGTCAAGTTGTGATAAAAACAATGCTTTCTTTCTGAAGACTGTGGCCTTCTGGAGCTGACTTCTAGCTATCTTGGTCCTTAGCTTGTCACTTGGCAAGGAACAGAGTGATATTTCCTGGTGTCTCCCTTCTCTTCTATGCTCTGTTAATATTCAGTTTCTTACTTCCTGTGGCTTTCTCTCTCTGTCTGAAATTCACTCCACTTATAAAAGATTAAATTAATAAGAGAAAGTCCCATCCTGCTAGGCCTGTGCCACACCTTAACTGAAGTAAACTTATCAAAAAGTCCTTACAATGGGGTCAGACCTGCAGGGATGAATTAGATTTAAGTGTATGTTTTCTGGTTCTTCAAACCACATTAGGTGATGGGCATTTAGGTTGCTTCCTATTTTGGGATATTATGAATAATGCTATAATGTACATTCCTGTACCCCTTTCTCAAAGACAAGTTTTTATATTTCTTGGATATATAGCTAGGAGTGGAATTACTAGCTCATATAATAACTCAGTTTAACCATTTCATGAGCTGTCTGTATGTTTTTAAAAGTGGCTGAACCATTTTTTATTCCCATCTGTAATATATAAGGGTTACAGTTTCTCCACCTCCTGCCAACCCTTCTTATTTTCATGTTTGCTTTCTCTATTTTTGTATCTATTATTATAGAGACATATATTTCTTTCTTTATGTCAGTGTGTTTCTCATGTATTTTGAGGAACACTAGTTAGGTGTGTGAATATTTATTTTTATCATTTCCTTTTGATGAACTACACCTTTTATTACTATACCATGTTCTTCTTTATATCTTATATCACTTTTGCATATAAAGTGTATTTTGTCCAATATTAGTATAGCTGCACCTGCTATTTTCTGAATACTGGTTGTGCAGAATATCTTTTTATAATCTTCCACTTTCAGTTTATTTGTGTTTTCTGTGAAAGGTGAGTCTCTTGTAGACAGCACATAGATACATTCTGCCAGTATTTGTCTTTTGATTGGAGAAATCCATCCATTAATATATAACATTATTACTCTAAAGGCATTACTTATTTATCCACTATATCTTTTGGCTTTACATTGGACTGTCTTATTGTTATCCTTTTTTTTACCCTTTTAGTTAACCTTTCTAATCATCTTCATTTCTACACTCTTCTCCAGTTCTCTCTCCCATCTTTTCCTTTCACACTGTGGTATTCCCTTTAGTGTCTGTTGTAAATCCAGTCTCTTGGTGCCATAATGTATTAGTTTTTATTTATCTGTTAAGACTTTAAACTCACCTTGAACTTTGAAGGACAGTTTTATTGCATAAAAAATTATTGGCTGGCAGGTTTGCTCTTTCATTACCTTTAAAAAATCATGCCACTTCTTTATGGTTTCTGATGGGAAATCAGGATTTAGTCTTATTAAGCATCCATTGTATGTGATAAGTTGCTTTATTCTTTCTGTGTTCAGAATTCTTTCTTTATCTCTGGCATTTGACCTTCTAAATAGAATGTGTCTAGGAGTAGGTTTATTCAGATTTATTCTGTTTGGGGTATGTTCTACTTCTTGGATATCAATATTTATGTCTCTCATAAGTTTTGGGAAATTTTCAACCACTATTTCCTCAAATATTCTTTCTGACCCTTTTCCACTCTCTTTTCCTTCCAGGATACCCATAATGCATATGTTTGTGGATTTTGCAGTGTCATTCAATTCTCTGACACCTTGTTAATTTTTTTCATTCTTTTCACTATCTGTTCCTCTATATATTCAAACTCAGATGCTCTCTCTTCTAATTCATTCATTATTTCCTTAGCCACTTCAAATCTGCCATTGTATGTCTCTAACAGTTCTTTTAAAAATCAATTTTAATGATAATAATTAATAAAGCATACAATCCATCCAAATTGTACAGCCAATGGTATTTGGTATAATCACATAGTTGTGCTTTCATCAATATAATCAATGTTAAAGCATTTTCATTATTCCAATAATAATACTAGCAACAACAAACAGAAAGTCATCACCTCTAAATCTCTCTATGTTTCACCTGCTGTACATTACTATTATATTTCTTTCTCTCCAGTTTATTTGTATTTATATTTTGTATATATGGAGTCAAGCAATATGTAGAACTTCATGTCTAGTTTCTTTCCCTTATTATATTTCCTTATTCTATACTTAGTTTAAGAAGTTTAAGAATATCTTTAATATATACTGTCCATAGTTTGTTTTACTTGTATTTTTCCCTGATATCTACTATAGTTTTATTCTTATTCATTGTGTCTTTCATTCCCATAAGTTCTGCTACTTCTCTTTGCAATCTTTAAAATTCTTCTTTGTGTTTCCTAATTGTCTTCTTGATATCCTTAATCTCTTTAGCCATCTTATTGAATTTATTAAGAATATTTGTTTCAATATCTTTGATAGTTGTCTTAAATCCTACATCTTTCCTAGAGGTCTAATTTGTTCCATTTGCTGGCTCATATCTTCTTGTTCCTTAGCATGGCTTGTAATTTTCTACTGCTGACTTGGCATCTGATATTTTATGTGTTTATTCTTTACTTGTTGGTTGGCTTTTTGCTAAAGCTTCTACTGTTCCTCCTCTAGCAGTGTTAGTCTATTCTGTTTGTTTTATATTTGCATCTGTGTATTATACTTCTCTTTTGGTTTTCTCTAGTGGCTCTTTCCTTGACAGATAATTTTTTAAACTTTTTTATTGAAGTTCATTTTTTTCATTCATAATGTACATCCGTAAATAATAAGTGTATAAGTTGTGAACTTAAGAAACAAACATGTATATCATCAAACAGAGTTCCATATGTTACTCTAACAATAGCTTGCTTTGTTGTGAAACAGTTGTTACAAACTATGAAAGAGCATCTTCAAAATATTACTATTTACTATAGCCAATATCTTACATTTGGTGTGTTTTTCCCCCAACTCGCCTGGTTAATGATACTATGCATTAGTATTATATACTTGTTAAAGGTCATGGGAGAATGTTCTGATATTAGTTCTATTAATCACAATCCATCATCAGCCACAGGATTGTGTTATACAAATTTATGCTTTATACAATCCATTCAAAATATACAGTCACTGGATCTCATATTCATCAACGAGTTGTGCTGTCATCACCTCAGTCAATTTTTGAAAATTTTCTTTACTCCAAAAGGAAAAATCACATATACCTCCTATTTTTTTCCTTAGATTTGGTATAATATCTTCTTTCTCATTGCTGCAAAAATAGTACAATATTACTGTGAAATATAATCCATAAGTTATATTAGTTATTATTAGTTGTACAGTTAGTGATAACTATTTGTAAAGGAAGGACATCTGTATATTATTAACCACAATATTCATCCACCACCCAAATCACTGTTATACACTCCCTACATTATTCTCTGCCTTCCTTTCAACTGATATGTTACATCCACAGACAACCACTTACAGCCACAATCACATTTCTAAATTGGCTGTGTTAGTTACACTCTATAATGTATTACCATCAGCTCTATTCATTTCCACACATTTACAGGAAACCTTATTAAAAACTCTACATTCATTAAATATCAGCTCTTATTCTCAATCCACATTCAATTTCCTAGTAACCTATACTCTAGAGTTTACTTTTTTGAGTTTACTCATATTAGTGAGACCATACCATACTTGACCTTGTGTATCTGACATTTCACTCAACATAATGTCCACAAGTTTCATCCAGGTTGTCATATGCATTCCAATTTAATTTTTCTCAAAGCAAAATAGTATTCCATTGTATTTATACACCACATTTTGTTTATCCACTCTTTGGTTTATGGACGCTTGAGCTCTTTCCATATTTTAGCAACTGTGAATAATACTGCTATGAACATCAGTGTGCAAATATTAGTTTGTGTCCTTGCTTTCAGTTCTTTTGAATATATTACTAGTAATGGGATTGCTAGATCAAATGGCAATTCTATATTTAGTTTCTTCAGGAACCAATAAAATGTCTTCTCAAAATTCATTTTGTTATAAATTTATGGATCTATTTTTGAACACTCAATTCTATTCCATTGGTCAACATATGTATCTTTAGTTCAGTGCCATGTGGTTTTTAACACTGTAGCAAAGTTATATGCTACAATATAACACTCTTAACTTTGGATAGAACAATTAGACAATGGACCAATAATGAAACAGAGAAGTTAAATAATATGACAAATGAACTAGACCTCATAGGCATGTATAGAACCCTGCAACCCAAAGGAGCAGAGTATATATTCTTCTCAAGTACTAATAGATATTTCTCCAGGTGAGACCATATGTTGTGTCACAAAACAAGTCTCAGTAAATTTAAAAAGATTGAAATTATGCAAAGCACTCTATCTGATCAAAATATTATGAAGCTGGTAATCAATAACAGGTGGAGAAATAGAAAATTCACAAATATATGGAGGTTAAACAACACATTATTAATCAATGGGTCAGGGAAGAAATCACAAGAAAAATCAGTAAATATCTCAAGATGAATGAAAGTGATAAAACAATATATTAATATATAAAACCAATGAGGTACTGTAAAAGCAGTACAGAGAAAGAAAATTATTCCCCTCAAGGCTTACAATAAAAAAGAACAAAAATCTAAAATCAAAAACTTAAATCAAGACCAACAGGAAATATAAAAAGAACAGTAATCTTATCCGATAGATAGCAGAGGCAACGAAATAACAAAGATTAAAGTAGAAATAGATGAAATTGAGAAAAAAAAGCAATAGAGACAATCATCCAAATGTTGACTGTTTGAAAAGATCAATTTTTAAAAAATTCTTAGCTAGACTTAGAGGAAAGAAAGAGGGAAGACACACATAAATGAAAACAGAAATGAAAGGTCTCCTTATGACTTACTCTTTTAGTTTGTTTGCCTGTGAAGATATAAACTCACCCTGACTTTTGAAGGACAGTTTTGCCAGGTAAAGAATTCTTGACTGGCAGTTTTTCTCTTTCAGAACATTTAATATATCATTGCACTGCATTCTTTCCTCCATTGCTTTTGATGAAAAATAAGTACTTAGTCTTATTGAGAGTTCCTTGTATGTAATGAATTGTTTTTCTCTTGCTGCTTTCAGAATTCTCTCATCTCTGGCATTTGACATTCTGGATATTAAGTGCCTCAGAGTAGGTTTATGTAGATTTATTCTGATTGTGGTGCTTTGTCCTTCTTGGATATTGATATTTATGTCTTTCATAAGGGTTGGGAAATTTTTGTCATTATTTCCTCAAACATTTTTTCTAGCCATTTTCCATTTTCTTCTCCTTCTGGGACATATATAATGCATGTTTGTGTATTTCACATTGTCATTCAATTCTCTGAGACCTTACTGCATTTTTTCCATTCTTTTTTCTTTCTGTTCTGTCATTTCACATTCAGATGCTTTGTCCTCCAACTCTCTTATTCTATCCTCAGCTAATTCAAATCTGCTATTAAATGCCTTCAAAGTATTTTTAATCACTTCCAGTGTGTCTTTAATTCCCATAAGATCTTTTACTTTTCTTTGAAACTTTCTAATTCTTGTTTATGTTCTCCCTGTATCTTCTTAATATCCTTAATGTCTTTAGCCATCTCATTGAATTTATTAAGGATATTTGTTTGGATATATGTGGTTAGTTGTCTCAAATCCTGTGTTTTGTCTAAAGGTTTAATTTGTTCCTTCAGCTGTGCCATATCTTCCTGTTTCTTAGTATGGCTTGTAAATTTTAACTGGTGTCTTGGCATCTGATTTCTATATGTGTTTGTTCTATGCTCAATTTCTCTCTTTAGTCTATGGCTTTATAATTCATTGGGTTTTTGCTAAAGTTTCCACTGTTTCTCTGTTGTAATTGTTAGTTTGCTCTGTTTATAATTAAAAAAAACAATAATCTGTATATTTTAATACTCCATTTGTCTTCTCTCATTGCCATTTCCTGTAGGGCTAATTTTGGTGGAAGTATCCATCTAGTGACCATCTTCACAACTCTGGTTTCCTAGTCAAAACAGGCTCAGGGGATCTATGAAAGAGTGAAAATCTCTTCCAATGTTCTCCAGAGAAGAGACCCTAAAGGCTTCCAATCTTTGTTTTGATTTCTACCACAATCTAGTCTTTTCTAAAGTAGCTGGGAGGTAGTAATCTTTATGAAAGTTGCTCCCAGCTGCCTTAATGTTATTCTGTGCTTTTAATTCTCAGCGGACTTAGTTTCTCGTGCAGGGATAGTTGAACGTGAGGCCTCCATCTTACCTGGGATGAAACTGTTACAACGTTTCCAGCCCTTGAGATCTGAGTTTCCTAATCAACTGCCACAATCTATGCTGGGTTTTCCAAATTGTGCAGGGTGACTCTAGCCACAGTCTCTTGAGAAAAGGTTTTTAGACTGTCCATGGTTCCTCTTGCTTTTGGGGCACATTGGCATCAAGTGTGCCACAGCTCTCTAAGATGGGCAGGGTGAATTGCATGCACTGCCCAAGAAAGAGTGCATACTTCCTCTCCTTCAGCATGTTGGGGCTGTGGGTGCTGCATCCCTTTAAGGTGAAGATGAATCTATCAACTCTGCCCCAAGAAAATGTACAAACTGAACACAATTTTCATTCCTGCTGGGTTTGGGGACCCAAATAGTGCCTCTCCAAACTGTGTGTGCTGAATCTGGATCCTCTTTCTAATGTGTTTTAAATGTGTTTTAAATCTCACCTGTTGTGTCTTTCATTCTCATAAGCTCTGTTATATTTCTATTCAAGTTTTCAAATTCTTCTCTGTGCTCATCTAGTGTCTTCTTCATGTCCTTTATCTCTTCAGTCATATTTTCCTTCAAATCTGAGAATTATTTTAGAGATTTATGTAAACATCATTGATTGGTTATCTTAAATCCTGCATCTTATCAGGAATATTTATTTGATCCTTTGGCTAGGCCCATTTCTTAGTATAACTTGCAATTTTTTTGCTGATGTCTATGCATCTGATTATGTTGGTAAATTTACTCTGATGGCCAATTTCTCTCTCTTGCCTAATGACTTTGTTTCATGGTTCTTTGATTTTTGTTTCAAGTTATACTAAACCTTTAGATTTCCCAGCTTATATTATCAAAACAGGGCCAGGTACTCAATAATAGGAGGCAGACCAGATTCAAGAGTGCCTGGACCTGAGAGATTACAAAAAACTTTTTTAATTATTGCAGTTTCTCAGCCTTTCAGAAGATGGTGCTCTTTTGCAAACCATTCAAGTGAATGGTTTGTGATGCATGAACTAGTACAACTTCCTTGAACCTCCATCACTTTTGATACCTGTCTGGCCAGAGCTGAGATTCAAAATGGGCCCTGCTGGCCAAAATCACTGAAGAGAAACCACTCTCTGCCCTCTACCAAGTTTTCACACATCAAAGGGAGAAATATGTATGTTCCTTTCTCAGTTGGCCACAGAGAGCCACGGGTTTTACCCAATCTGTTCATCTTGAGCATGGGGGATTTGTGCTGTTCTCACTGTGGGGACTAGTAACTCACAGTTTTTGCTTCTGCAACTTTGTGTCTCTGTCCCTGTCATTCCTGGATGATGTGAAGTCCTCTCCTGGTCTGTATGCTTTCAAAGCAGCTCCATCAGATGGCTTTTGGCCCTTCTTCCATTATTTTTAAGAGTTCATCTCTAACAACCTACCTCCCAGAAGTCATTGTTATCTGTTGTATCCTTTTAAATAAAAGTAAAATAGTCCTAATTCATCAATACTCAAATGAGTCACATGACATTATTTGATCAATAAAATATTACCAAAAGTAATGAGTGTGGAATTAAAAGCCAACATATGAGAACTTTTATATAACATATTATTATCTTGCCATGAAAATCGGGAACATACCATATGTAGGCTGCTCCAATAGCCTGGACATAAAGTAAGGATCATATATGTGCATAGAGAGTATCATAGAGTATGGAACACACTCACAACTGAAAGAAAATGGGTTTGTGTCTCAAGTTCAAAATCTTATTTGCTGTCAGAACTGACCTAATAATTTTTAGTTATTGCAACCTAAAACAGTCTTAGCTTGCAGTACTATGTGAAATATATTACTACAACAGCTATACCAACTGATGCAACCCATCGAATATTTACACATATCTTATGCTCCACATACTCTTCAACAATTGGTAAATTAAGGCATATTTTTCCAGTATACTGAAAATTTCGCTGTATCTGATGGATAACTTTATTTTCCTTCAAAACCAATGGTGCAGATTATACTGCCCTATGTAAAATAAGATGCCTGTGTTTCCTCTTCCTCAAAATTCCTTTTCAGTCATTAAAATTAAAATTTATTTTAATTGATTTATGATGTCAGATTTGATACCTTTGCACTATTTCTAGGGAAATAAATTATTTAGTGCAATCAAGGTCACAAGTGTGTTTCCATTGCGTGTATTTTTGTATCTTTTCCTCCTCCTCTTCCACTTCCTTCTCCAGTTCTTCATCTCTGCCTCCAGCTCCTTATCCTCCTCATCCTTCTAAAAAATTACTTCAAGCTTCTGAAAATATCTTCAAAAACATTTTAAATTTGATTTCTTGATTGTAATATTGCAAGTACAAAGAGTTGGTTTTGTATAGGATGCAGGTAGTAATTTTATGTTCATTTAAGTCCTCATTCTATGTTTCATTTTTTGAGTGTTCATAATGTACCCTCTATTCTGTTGTATGTTTCCTTGTAATATTTTGCCTGTATGTCACAATGTTTTGTTACAAATAGTTTTTGGAAAGACTTAATATCTGTCAAGGAAATCCTATTAATCATTTATTCCCTAAGAGTGCTTATGCTATATAGACTTCATATGAAATTTAGGGCCACCTTGCTAAATTCTTTCATAGAAAGTGTGCAGGGATTTTTCTTTAGGTGTCATTTAATAAATGAATATAATTAACATCATTTTAATATTATCTTCTAATCCATAAATATGGCTTATTTCTCCATTAATTTATTTATTTCATTACTTTCAATGGAACTTCTTTTTTTCCACAAGATTTAACAAATTTTTCCTATATATGTATTTCATTTTACTGTATATGATTTTCAAAGTTCATCTCGTATGTTTTGTTACTATTTTAAATGTTTCATGTTTCTTTATTAATATTTTAATCCAATTGACTTCTCAAACCTGATTCAAATAATATTCTCAATATATTTGCAGGTTTTTTTTTTTTCACCTTACTCAATGAAAATTATATATTCTGTTATTGCAAGTGTTACTCTGTCATTTCTATTCATATGTATTTTATTTTATTTTTCTTGCCTCACTTTGCTGCCTAATAAAGATGTTGAGATTGGTCTTATTTGTCTGGTTCCCCATCAATGAGTGCTTCCATTATCTGTATTTTAAATTCTGTGATGCACGAGCTAGTACAACTTCCTTTTAATAGTTAATGTTCACAGAGTCAGAATATTGCTTTCTAAATATTAGATTAAAGTTTTCAACATGAATAAGGATATTAGAAATTGAAAGATTTTCTTCAAACCAAGAATTATTCTATGATGTTTCTCCTTTAAGCTCAATTGTCATTAATTACTATATTTAGTTTTGTAATATTAGATCATATATTTCCTGAGGTAAACAAAGTTTAATAATGATATATAGAATATTTTATATATTGCTCTGATATTTTGGCATGTCTTTTACATGCACATAAATTATTTTTTAGCTTCCTAATTTCTTGAAATATCCATATTTATGAATTGCATTTTTTTCTAGTAATCTTGTCTTCATAACCACCATTTCTAATCTGAACTGTTGCATTATATGCCTCCTGTATGGATCTCATGCTCTTTCCTCATTTTAGTTACTTTTAGATATGGATCACTCATAGTCACGTCATTTGTGAAGAATCTTAAGATAGGGAAGTGCACTTCCAGGAGTGAAATAAAGTGGAAAGTTCCTGACTTTTTGTTCATCAATTCTGATTAATATTTTATGGTTAGTATTATATGTGTAGGTTTTCAATATTTATTTTCTGTATCTCAATTCAAATTAAAGAACATGTCTTTTTTATGAATATAAAGCTAATATTCATTTGTAATAATCATCACCTACTTCATGTTTTCTAATTATTACCAAATACCACCAATTTATCTCATTATATTTGTGTTGTATCTATTTTGTTCTGTTTTCTCCACAATAATTTTTTCTCCACAATAATTTCCTCTTCTGCTATTAATTTTTTCAACCATAATATTCTAAAGTCTGAGAAATTTATTATTTTCTTATTATTCCTCTGCTTTGCATTTTGCACTCTCTTCTTTCATGCATATATAATCTTCATATATCATTCTGAGTTTGTCAATTTGGGATATTTTTAATAACCTCTTCATTTCCAAGAAAATTATTTTTTCTTTGTTATGTGCATATGTGTAAATGTGTTTGCATTTGTGCACATATAATTATCCTAGTGATGCTAACTCTGCTATGATTAAGAGTTTTCTGATACTTAGGGTTTTAGAAGATAAAAATTGCCTGATAATTTTACGTATGGAACCTATAAACTAGAAAAATTGACTTTAGAGAAAGGGTGGAGTGAGTATCTGAGATCTATAAATTACAAGCATGAAAGATTCATAAATATACACTCAATAAAACCCTCAGTGTTTTATTATTTCTTTTCACAGTCTCAGGATAATGTCTGTGGCTCTTGAATTGTGAAGACAAGCTTAATGTCACATGCATTAAGTTGTTCTTTACTAGATTTTCATGACTCAATATCCATATTTAGACTCATTTCACTTTACATATTCTGATAACAATTATATTGTCTCACTCACATTTGTTTTATTAGTTACATATATTATTAATATTTTCAGATTTTTTGGTATTTATTGCTCTTATTCATTAATATAGTACTGATATGTTGTTGTCTCCCTGCAAGCAAAGTAAAAATTAATAAGATGATACTAAGAACCAAATAGGTTCAATCCACAAGATCCACAAATAAAATGCAAACAATGATGTCAACATATGGCTAGTATAAAGGAAGCCACGGTTGAGTAAATTGACAAATCACTGTATTTTGAAATCAGTGGGGCACATATTCATATTTTCATTTTCTTTCCTAACACTATTGATATATATTAATTTCAACAGTCAATATCTGAGAATATTAATGCAGGAAAATATTTAAAAAGAGAGCAAGAGAAAAGAGACTTACAATAAAGTAAAATGACAGCATATGATTCTCCAGATTCCTGTTCCCCCATAAAATCTGTGAACCTGTAGCAAAAAGTTATAGAGTCTTCTCCTCATAGCTCCAGAAAACAGTTAAATGGTCATAGTAATTGAGCAAACATTGAATCAAGAAAACTAAACTTAAAAATAGCTGTTAAAGCATGTTGTGCTATTGCAGATTCCTTTGACATTCCTTCCTCAACCAGGTGAGGAGCCAACCTGTGCTCTTAGTGTGGGTCCCTGGCCCCCTTCCACAGGGAGCAGAGTAAAACTTATTTACATTTTGGGGGGCACACATGTTTGGAAAAATTTCTGTTGTCAGCTTGAAGGACTGAACCAGGAACTAGTCTTTGGATCACTAGCTTGGCCTGAAAGCAGAAGCAGGTTGCAGAGAGCAAAATCAATGTAAGAAACAATGAAATTGAAGTAACCTGGTACAAAAGATTACTTTAAGATATATGATAGAGCATCTGGGAATTAGCCTATTACATAGAAAGAAGAGGTGCCTTTTGGAAACCTGTAAATCAGGAAAGGTCTAAGGATATGAGCTCATGCATGGGAAACATGTTCAGAAAAAATGGATAGAAGTCTGAGTGCTTTTGCCTCAGGTTGATCTTCTTGGTAAGAAGGCTAAGCTCTGAAGGAGCATGCTAGCCAACATTGAGGCAATTTTCAGACTATAAAATGTTACTTTGCCTTGATTTTCTTTTGTTGTTGTTGTTTGTTCCTGGCACTCACAAAACTCTCACTCATATTACTAACTGATTAGAAACTGTAGGATCAGATAGTTCATGAATTGCATTTCAGAGTTAACTCATTAAAATATTAAAATATATAGTGTCCAAAAAGGATTACTAGCAAATAAATTCAACAGTATTTTAAAAGAATTATGCCCTATCATTCAGTGGGAATTATTCCAAGATTGCAAGGAGGATCAACATAAGAAAATGAATTAACAATGTACACAATATTAATAGAATGAAGAGGATACCACATAATCATCTTAATTGAGAAATAAAAGGCAATTATTAAAATCCAGCATTGTTTCCTGATAAATGCCTCAGAAACTACAGAGAAGAAAAATTCCTAACCATGATAAGGGGCATATGTGAAACACTAACTGAAATTACACTCAATGGTGAAAGAGTGAAATCCTTTTTGCTCTTGTCAGGAACAAGAAAAGGGTGTCCACTCTCTTCACTGCTATCCAACATTGTACTGGGAGTTCCAGACAGAGCAATTAAGAAAGAAAAAGAAATAAAAGTAATCAAAATAGGAAAGGAAATAGGCTAAATTTTCCTATTTGCTGATGAAATGATACTAGATGAAGAAAATCTTCAACAGTCCACAAGAAAGCTATTAGCGGTAATAAATAAATTTAGCAATGTGGCAGGGTACAAGTCAAGCATGCAGAAATTATTGGTGTTTTTATACGATAATAATTGAATAATCTGAAAAATAAGTTAAAATATTCCTTTCTTAATGGCAATTCAAACAATCAAATATCTAATACTAAATTTAACCAGTGATGGAAAGGATATGAACAAAACTACCAAACATTGCTGAAATGAATTCGAGAAGACCTAAATAAATGGAAAGACATTTCATGAAATGCACTGAAAGACTAAAGGTTGCTATGATGTCAATTCTACTCAAAATTATTTTCATATTTGATGCAATAACCCCCAAAATTCAAAAACATTCTTTGTAGAAATGGTAAAGCCAATCATAAAATTCATATAGAAGGGTAAGAGACCATGAATAGCTAAAACCAACATGAAAAAGACAGTTTTCTGGACTCATTTCCCAATTTTCAAACTTATTGCAAAGCTACAGTGTTGAAAAAAGCCTGTTACTCGCAAAAGGGCAGATTTATAGACCAATGGGATAGAATTTAAATTTCAGAGGCAAAGCCTCACATGTAAGGTGAACTGATATTTAGAAAGGGTGACAATTTCATAAATGGAGAAAAAATAGAGTCTTCAAAAATCATGCTGGGATAACTGGACATCCATGTGCAGAAGATTGAAAGTGGATATGTACTTCATACCTTATGCAAAATTAAATTTTTAAACGGATTAAAGATCTGAATATAAGAACTTAAACTACACAACTCCTAGAAGAAACATATGTTAACATTCAGGACATTCTATTAGGAAATTGGTTTTTTAGACTTTTTACCAAAAGAAAAGAAAATACAAGATAAATAAATGGGACCTCAAAATAATTCAAAACTTTTGTGAATCAAAAGATATTTTCATGTTAGTGAAAAGACAACCAACAAATGGAGAAAATATTTGGAACCCACATATCTGAAATAGTTTAATATGTAGAATATATAAAAGACAATTATAATTCAAGGACAAAAAGTCAAACAACCAATTAAAAATGGGCAAAGGACTTGAATAAACATTTCTCCAAAGATGGTATGCAAATAACCATAAGTTCATGAAAAGATGATCAACTTCATTAGCCATTAGGGAAATATGTCAAAATCACAAGGAGGCATAACACCCACTAGAATATCTGCTCTTTATAAAATGGAAAATATGTGCTGATGAGAATGTATTGAAATATGAACATTTATACACTGTTGGTTAAAAGGTAAAACAGTGCAGGAGCTGTGGAAAAAAGAAAATTCCTCAGAAAGTTAAGTACTGTGTAGAATTAGCATAAGACCTGGCAATCCCACTGCTCTATATATATCCCAAGGAATTGAAAGCATGGATTCTAACAGATATTTGCACCCAAATATTTGACATTCATGGTAACAGTGTTCACAATTTCCAAAAGGTGGAAACAACACAAATGTCTACTCAAAGAAGAATGGATAAAGAAAATGTGGTATATACATACAATGAAATATATTCAGCCATAAAAGAATTAAGTTCCAATACATGCTGCAACATGGATACACCTTGAAATCAAGATGTTTACTGAAATAAGCCAGATGTAAAAGAACAAATACAGTATGATCTCACTTATATGATATACTTATATAAATGAATAGTCAAATACATGGAGTTAGAAATTAGAATACAGGTTACTAGTGATAGAGTTGTGGGTTGAGAAGGGAAGAGTTAATACTCAATTGTTAATAGCTTCTGTTGTGGTGAGCTAAAAAGTTTGAAAATGGATGTTCGTGGTGGTAGAACGACATTGTGAATTTATTTAATAACACTGAATTTTATTCTGGGAAGTGACTTAAATGATTACTTTTCAGTTGTTTTACATATAGATATAGATAAAGATAAAGATAGAGATAGAGATAAAGATAGATGACATAGAGATAGAGATAGAGATAGATGATATAGATAGATGATATAGATATAGATATAGATGATATAGATATAGATATAGATATAGATATATAGATATAGATATGGATGGTATGGTATAGGTATAGGTATAGATTTAGATATAGATGATATAGATATTGATGATATAGATATAGATATAGATGTAGATACAGATACAGATATAGATATAGATATAGATATGGATACAGATATAGATAGATATAGACACAGATATAGCTATCCAGAATAGAAATGTACATAAATATTGAAACATGATACAGACTATGTATATAGATAATAACATAATTATAATCCTCTTTCATCAATTGTAACAAAGGGTCTACACTAATGCAAAATATTAATAATAAGGAAAATTATATCTTTAGGAAGTATATAGAAGTCTGTATTCTCTGCTTGATTTTTCTGTAAACTTAAAACTGCTCTAACAAAAAAAGAAGGAAAATTCAATCAAGAACCATAAATCTTTTACTTATAAAGTCATATTTACACTCTCTCAGGAAAATATCTTTTCAAAATCTGTCTTGATGAATCAATTAATTATATTCTTATTTTTGCAACAGTATATGCTCAACCCAGATATTCTTTGTAAGAGAGCCTCCATATCAGCACCTCTATTTGAAAACTCAAAAATTATTACTGATTCTCTTCCTGTACCAGAGGACTAGGATGACTTTTAATGTCTCTTGTTAAGAAACTTAACTGTTTCTAAAGAAAGTTTACAAATATTTCTGTGGTTCTGAGAATAGTTTTAGTTCAAATGGGAGCAGATAGATCATACCTTGCCACCCTCATTTCAGTTCTTCTATTAGACGTGTGTGAGTCCATTATTTACTCATTAGCAGCAGCATCCAAAAGTGTGGTGTTGTCCCATACCCCAGCGGTATGCCACATACTAGATTCACTATGCCTCATTCAGGCAACACACATTGTACACTGTACAGTATCATAATATACTTCAGTAGTGTTTTTGTCCATAGTAACATTAAATGAAGCCTCAAAAGTAACCATCCTTAGAATCAGAGCACATTATAGGTTACAATAACCATTAGTAATCTCTTCTGGGTAGATTACAGCATTGTTTATGTTTATAATATAGAAAAATATGTTCTCCTGCAAGGTTAGGACATTCTCTACAGGGAGCCCTAGGGTTTTGAAAGATGTCTCCCACATTCAGTGGAATTTACCATACTTGTCTATAGAGTGGTTTCCCCACAATGATAAGTCATATATCTGGTAGGCTAGTATAGACCACTATGTTGACAGGTGGGCAGGAATGATGTGGAGAGATGGCCCATCATCTTGATTAAAATGCTGACAGAGTCAGCAGTTTTGCTGTTTTGTAGTTCTGGCAAAAAGCCTGTAAAATTGGTTTCAATGGGTGTTATGGTTGCCCTTCACTGTGAGCTAGCCTGTGGAGAGAAAAAGACAACATTACTGATCACCAAAATTTATGTTTCATGGGTGAAGGTATTCTTGCCTAAAACCTTGAGATGAGGATGCCCAGGTATGGCCACCCAGCTTGTTTCTTTAAGCCCCAAGGCCACAGTTTCTTTGGGGACACATTGCCCTGTCAATTATCCCAGTCTTTTTGGCTCCCATCATCAAGTCCAGAGAGGGAAGTTCATCTTGAACACACTTGATATAGCCTAGAATTTTGCTCACTTGTACCAAACTGTTGGGGACCCAGGTGTAACCATTGACACATTAGTGCCTCAATGTTTTATCACCTCTTCCCTGGTTCCCACAGGGCGGCACCTGAGGGTAGCATTACAATGTTGGAACTGGGGGGGCTCTTGAATAATAATACAGTAGCTCAGGCCACAAACCACCTCTAGGGAGTATGTTCGTGAGGGCAAAATAAACAAGAGCAATTAGGTGTACTGAGATTGAGACTCCTCAGGCCTAGCTTACACAGAAAATTGCCTGGTCTTTCACACTTTCTAAGCTCAGTGTTTCCTTTTGTAGTAGTGCAGTGTTGAAAGTCTAAATAGTTGCAGATACAATTACCAAATGGTATGTTGCCTTTTTTGATGTCCATGGTGAAGTCTTGTAGCTGTTGAATTTTATGTTTTAATGTTTTTTTCTCTCATTTGTTTGGTGGTAATAAGCAAGAAAGGTCTTTCATATGCCATGGAAATGTTTCTGTTTTTGGGTGTCTTATACTCTAAATGAGGTGCCTTGATTTTATTGGAATATGGTTGGGTATTTGAATAAAAGGCACAGATGTTTCTCTAAGGCAACAACAGTGGTCCTGGATTCCAGATGGTGCATGGGACTTGCTCTATATCCAGAGTATCTGTATACAACACGGAGACATTAAAGTAATCTGTGTCTAGGGGCAATTGTTTTAAGTGAGTGAATTGCCACACCCATATGGGGCCCAAGTCCAGCCTATACGTTCCAGATAACCACCTTGTATGATCAGATTTCCATGCAAAGCCACATGCCTGTGTTGTGTCTTTGGCTTTACTTCTCTGGCAGAGTGTTTTGGATTTGGCACACTTTCACTTCTGAGGTGTTGTATTAGTCAGCCAAAGGGGTGCTAATGTGAAATACCAAAAATAGGTTGGTCTTTATAAAGGGTATTTATTGGGGATAGAAGTCTACAGTTACCAGGCCGTAAAGCATAAGTTTCTTCCCTCACCAAAGTCCATTGTCACGTGTTGGAGCAAGACAGCTGCCGACATTTGCCCAGGGTTCAGACTTCTTGGGTTCCTCTCTTTCCGGGGCTGCGTTTCTCTCCGGGCTTAGCTCCTGTTTCCTCCACAAGGTCAGCTGTAGGCGATCAGGCGAACGGCTCTCTTCTCTTCTCCTGGGGCCTTCTTTCCAACATCAAAGCTGCTTCTCAAAGACTGCTTCAAATCTGTTCTTTGCCTTGCCTTTTATATTCAATTCCCCACCCACCAGGGGGTGGGGCTCAATGCCCTACTGACTGACATGGTCCAGTCAACGCCCTAATCATAATTCAATCATGCCCAGATTAACAGATTAGATTACAGGCATGATCCAATTATACTTTTGGAATTCATAATTACATCAAATTCCCCAACGGTTACAGGTGTGATTCTATTTTCCATTTGGTAATGATCAAGCAGGTAGTTATGAAAAGTTTTTGGGTATATTTGGTCAGCATAGAAATTTAATTTATGCGCTAATTTCCTTTTGCCATAGGCAGCAACATGAGTGATGAATACATCTCTTTTCCAGCTCATAAGCTATTTCAATAGTCCTTGTCCCCAGATGGCAGAGGCTCTAATAGTCTAATCATTGTCAGTTACTAGACTATAATTTTTGCCCTTGGTAATGACCAATGCATTGTGAACATATAGTAGGAAGCTGTGTTTTTAATAGTTTACACTGCTATTACCACTGCACAGAGTTTCACCCATTGGGCAGAATGCCCTCATTTAGTCTAAATTATTTGGTGACAATCCTTGTAACAGATGGTCACAGTAGCCTAATGGACTTTATTAGCTGTGGTAGTATGAGACAGTGTGAACCCTAGAACATAATGTTCTTGAAAGTATTCCATTACATGAAGCTATTGTAGGTGGGACCATTTGATTAGATTACTTTAGTAAGTCATGACTCAGGGTGGCTCTTAATCCTCTTACTGATGTCCTTTATAAATGGATGAATATGGAGTGCACAGAGAGAGAATACACCCAGAAGCTGAGAGAGAAAGCCTGGAAGTCAGAAGCTGAAATCAATGGAACAAAGAAGCAGAGAGAAAGCCAAGAAGCAGAAAACTCTGGGCAATGGAGCCCAGAGGAGGAGTGAGAGCTCAACAGAAACCCCCATGTACCTTGCCATGTGAGAGAGGTTTCCAGAATTACTGACAGCCAGTCTTCAGGGAGAAAAGCATTGCCTGGTGAATCCTTGATTTTGCCATTTTTCTTGCCCTCACAATTGTAAGGTTTTAAATGAATAAAACCCTATGGTAAAATTCAACCTATTTCTGGTATACTAACTTGGTAAGCTTTAGAAAATTAAAACATTAGCCTTGAATTTTGTAGATATAACTGTGAAACAAGCATTATCATTAGCTGGAATATTTTGAAACCATGAGGCCCCACTTAGCCAAGGGAGGGGGAGGAGCAACCCCTACAGGCAATTTTTACCTCTCTCTGATAAAGCTATTTGTTTGTGGCTGGTGCTGACTCCCTGAGGCCCCAGTCAGACTAGGTATTGGGTATGTCAGTTTTAGTTAATGATGGAGCTTTGTTGAGCCTGTCTACTTTATTAGTTGGATTGGTGAGTACCCATGGGAGCAGGGACAGTTTTTGTCTTAAAGTTATATATGCTCTGGCAATGGTTAAATGCGTGGTCTCCAGTAAACCCCAATAATGGGTCAAAAGCTGGCATTTGGAGGGGGTATACCGAAGGGTTGCCTCAGGTAGTATGTGTGTCTAAAACCCCGAGGGGTCAAAATACCTTGTGGCAGATTTTGTTGCCATAGGCTGTAGTCTGTTAGTAGTATTTGCCAAACATTTACAGGATTGGACTGTTCCATTTACCGTAGTGGCAGCCCCTGCACATATTGCATGGACTCTAGATTCTGCTGTTGATGGGGATCTTCTTTAAAGACAGATGCCTTTTAGGTGACCTTAACTACAGGAGCCAAAAGCATGTCCTGATGTGGCACATGTTGTCTCCATTAGCCACACAGGACTACCAGCTCTGCAGCCTTTGTCTTGGGAATGGGAGCTGACAGTGATTATAACTTCTGTTTGCCTTTGTCTGGCATGCTCCTCTGACTATTAACCCAAATGGTTACTAAATATTGTACTTTTGGGCAGCCTCCTGCACCTTCTTGGGGTTGAGTTCCCAAACTGACTTATAATATTTATATTTTGTAGGGCCTGCTCAATCAATTCTTTACTAGATCATTCAATGAGGTTGTTATCAATATAGTGGAAGACAAGTACTTTAGGTGTAATGGGGTTTGTTGTAAGTATAGTCCTACCCACTGATGACAGGTTGCAGGGGACTGAGGTCTTAACACCCAAAATGGTGAAGAAGAGCCATATCAATAACAGCATCCCCTGTGGGCTGCCACTTCTTCAGTTACAGCAATACAGTTTACTGCAGGCACCAGAGGTGACAGGTTCCAGGTGCCTAATGCTTTTTTTTTTTTTTTTTTTTTTGTGGTACTGGGGGCTGGGGATTGAAGATTGAGCCTGGGACTTCATATGTAAGAAGTCTGCACTCAACCACTTAGCCACATTGGCTCCCCTGAGAGGTTTTTTTGTTTGTTTTTCTTGTTGCTTATTTTTTGTTTTTGAAGTTTGCATTCAAACTGTTGAGCCATTTCTGCTTCCAAAATTAATTTTTTTGAAGTGCCAGGGCCGGGGATGGAAGATTGAACCCAGAACCTTGTAAGTGGGAAGCCATTGCTCAGCCCTAAGCCAATTGGCTTCCCTCCTAATGCCTTTTTTGTAGGCCAGACTGGGCCTAGAAACCCACTACAAACAGACTGGAGACTCAACAATTAAAAATACATGTATACCAAACAGCAGAGCCACAAAATACATGACAGAGCTGAAGGTACAGTAATTATACAGTAATAATAGGAGACTTCAATGACATTTTCAATAATCAATACACCATCTAGACTGATGATGAAAAATGAAATAGAAAACTTGAAAACTACAATAATGTCAAGTACTAATAATAGGGAAATATGCATGTAAGAGATATTTGGGGACTCTAATTCCTGTAAAATTTTTCTGTAAACTGAAAATCGCTTTAATAAAAAAACATGAATATAATGAAAACAATTACTAAAATTATTTGATAATGACAATATTAAAGTATAAACATTCCCTGAAAACCCAAAAACATCAAATAGATGATTTATGTAAATTCTAATAAATTATTTTCTGCCATATTTCAAGGAACCTCAAGTAATATACTTTTTTTTTTCTTAAGAGGTACTGAGACAAGGGATTTAACCCTAGACCTCATATGTGGGAAGCCAGTGCTCAACTGTTGAGCTACATTAGCTCCCTAGTTGGTTATTCCATTTGTTTGCTTGTTGTTGTTCTGTTTTGTTTTGTTTTTAGGAGGCATTGGGAATGAAATCCAGAACATCCTAACAGGCTCTCAACTCCTTGAGCCATATCTGCTCCCCAATATTCTTTTATATGGATACTTTCTGGCATTATCCTCTTCTGTGTGCTATAGTTTCATAAAAATGGTACTCTGGTTTTATTAGATAACTGGTCATCAATTTTCCTCAGTGTTCTCCAGATGACAAACTCTCCCAGCTCTATGTATTTTGTTTCACTCTTATTATCCTTGCCACATAAGGGAATTTTTTGGACTTCAAAAAATGGAGCAATGTTTCAGATATTTCCTTTTTAAAAAAAACCCAGATACACATATAAAGACTGAAAACATGGAGAGATTATGAAAGTTGATAAAGATCTTGGGATTTTTGAAAGCCTTGATCAGGGTTCCTAGTTCTGGTGAAGCCCAAATATGTCTTAACCTAAATCAAGAGAGATTTCTGCTTTCATAAATTTGACTTCTTGTCTCAAATCACCAAATGGTCCCTACTGACTTTCTTAACTGTGTTGGTATCTGTAGGAGAATTGTGATGGTTAAGCTAATGTGTCAGCTTAGATACTGGTGCTAAGTTGTTTGAGCAAGTAAGCACTGGGATAATGGATATACAAGCACATTTCATGGACTTTAATCATTTGTGAGTTAATTGCATAGATGGCTCATTACATCTATAATCAAATGACGAGATTGTGTTCTACATCCAAGCAGTTAAAGGCCTTAAAATTAGAAGTGCGTTCAGCATTCAGAGAGAGAACTCCTATGTGTACTTCAGATAGCCAGCGTCTCCTGGGGATATCAATGAGGACCATCAACTGAGTCCCAAGAACCTTTTTTGTAAAAGTGGAAAAGCCAATGATCATTTATTTGGAAGGGTAAGGGGCCCCAAATGGTCAAAAATGTCTTAAATAAAAGCAAAGTTGGAGGACTCTTACTTTCTGATTTTAAAGCACATTACTTAGCTACAGTGGTAAAAAGAGGATGGTACTAGCATAAAGACAGATAGATTGACCAATGGAACCAAATCAAGAACTCAGAAATAGACTCTGAAATCTATTGTCAAGTGATTTTTGACAAGGCTGTTAAGCCCACTCAGCTGGGCCAGAACAGTCTATTCAACATATAGACCTAATTATAAAAGTGGCAATCATAAAACTCCTAGAAGAAAATGTAGGAAAACATCATCAAGATATTGTGGAAGGCAATAGTTTCATAAACCTTATGAATGAATGACAAAAGAGAAAATAGCTAAATGGGACCTCCTCAAAGGACGTTGTCAAAAGGGTGAAATGGCAGTCAACTGAATGGGAGAAAATATTTGGTAATCAGGTTTCTTATAAGGGTTTAATATCCATGATATATAAAGAGACCATACAACTCAACAATTAAAAGACAAGCTATCTGATTAAAAAATGAGCAAAAGACTTAAAAAGACAATTTTTCTTAGAAGAAATAGAAATGGCAAAGAAACACATGAAAAAATTTTCAACATCATTAATGATTAAGGAAATGCAAATCAAAACTATGAGATATCATGTCACACCTATTAGACTGGCCATTTTTAAAAAGTTGGAAATTTCTAACTGTTGGAGAGGATGTGAGGAGATAGAAAGGCTTATTCACTGGTGATGGGAATGTAGAATGTACAGCCACAGTGGAAGACTGTTTGGCAGCTCCTAAGTAAGTTGAATATAGACTTTCCATGTGACGCAACAATACCATTACTAGACATATACCTAGATTAACTGAGTTTATTGACACAAACAGATATCTGCATACCGGTGTTCTTAGTGGCATTATTCATGATTGCCAAAATTTGGAAACAACCCAGGTTTCCATTAGTGATGAATGGATAAACAAATTGTGGTGTATACACATGATGGAATATTATGCAGTGGTAAGAAGAAATGAAGTTGTGAAGCAAATGACAACATGGATGAACATAGAGGACATTATGTTCACTGAATAAAGCCAGACACAAAAAGACACATACTGTATCATTGTGATACATATTATGTTATGTTATATTAAACTCATGGAGTTAATAATTAAAATATAGGTCACCAGAAAATAGAAGGAAGGTAGGGAATGGAAATATGAGGGTTAATCTGCACAGAACTGGTAAGAAAGTTGTTTGTAAATCTTTTTAAATGAATGGAAATGGTGAAAGCATACCATGGACTCCTGAATATGAACCTTGGCTCTAAACCATTAACATACAATTTTACTTGGGTAGTGAAATTTTATGGAGAGATTGCATTTAAATAAATTATATTTATGATCTGATATACTATTGAAAATGTATTGAATAAACCAAGACTATGAAACATTTTGAATAGTTCTATTTTGTTTTTCTCAAACAAAACAAAACAGAAAAATCTTTGGGCTAATTTCCTGGCTAATAAGCACTATCACAAATTTAACTTATCTCAAAAGTATACCCAAAGAATCCTTTTCAGTCAGAAGTTGAAAGAAAACTGGCTTCTCTAGATGGTGAAATCACCAGTTTCCAACGGCTCCTGAGCAGTATGTCTATATGTGTTCACCTAAAGAATAAATATGTTTATAAAGAATATAGAAACACAATTTTTCCTGTGATTCTAGTGACTGTGACTTTTCCTGGAGAAGAGACTCCTTGAGTTTTATTCAGGATAAAATGAAGCAGGATCAGAGTTCTGTAGAGTCTTTCTAATTGTGGAAAAGAAGTATTCTTTTTACAGAAGACAAATGTCTTTCCTCATTTCTCAGGTGTACTTGAATGCTTTAATTTATCTGTTTCTTTAAAACAGCTAATAAAAACTCATTGGCAAAACTGTGATATGCTATAAGCTCATTAGCCCCATATAAAAAATAGAAACTCAGAGAGAGGTTGAACATTTCTGATTCTGGTTTTATTACAGTTGATTAGTTAAAATAATTGGTGCCTGATGCTATATATGTGATACAGAGACTGTATTCCAAATACCCACAAAATAATGTTACAGAAATTTCCAACAAAATGGAGTGGTGAAAACATTACGAAATAAGTATTACTTAAACTAGATTGTAAAGAATTGCTAACAAATTCAGAACCATCAGTAAATTATCATAGAATTCCATAACAAGCAATCCTTCTAGGCAAAAATACTCCTTCACATATGAATGAATATTTCAAGATATCCAGTGAAGTTTTTACTAGGAACACTTTCTTATGTTTATTTACAGGACATTAGGAAGTAGATATGCTCAATGCAGATTTTTATTATAATCTTATAATCCAAATGTTTAACATTTGATGAGGAATAGGTATCCTGCTCATTTTGTTCATTTCCATAATTGAAAATTATGAAGCAAATAATGTATAAATATTCCTGAGGTAATAAGTAGCTGGGATAAACAATGAACACTTTCTCCCAATTATGCCAATGGCTATGCATTTAAATATCATTATGCATTCTGAAGTAGAAGATATATAGAAATTTAAGCCTAGGAAAAATTGAGAATCTTACATAATGAGTGAAAGATGCAATCTGAAAAGATGAAGGATAGAAAAGATACTTATAAGGATCAATAACCATGGATGCTTTGATAAAAGAAATTAAAAATTCATCTTGGATTTTGGTTATGTCCAACCTTTAGGTAAATAGCATCAAATTAATTACTAAGTATTGTTTTTTATATTTAAAAATCAATGCTAAAGGAATTTCTCTTCCCTATAAAATTGAGGATAGAAAAATGTGCATAATAGAAATGATTATAGAATAATAATTTACATAAATATTTTGAAAAATCCTATAAATTCATATAAATATAATCAATAAAGTAAATCAACATTATTAGAAATATTACACACTTAAAGTTTTGGTCAAATTAAATGATACCTTTAGTTACAAATGGATTATATTAACATTATTAATAAAAATGCAATTTCTAGCAATTTAATATATATTACCTTCTATTATGTTTTCCACATATAAAATTAAATTGTTCTAAATGAGATACTTCAAAGTAATTATTTTTAGAATTGAAAACTGAAACAGGATTTATTTACGATTTTGTATGCTCAAGACAAGCACAAGTAAAATATTTGTAGTTGTATTAGATATTTTAAATGAGAAGATTTCAGTAAAATCTAGAAAAGCACATAGGCAATACATTTGGACAGAAAATTAATCCTTCATCAAATATTTAGTTCATGTCTGATAGAGGGAGTGGTGCTTTGAGGAGGATTAATATCAGGTAGGGTGCTTATCTTAGATGTTGTGTACAGGAGAGAAGAAAACTAGAGACCTCAAGGGAACTGTGGTACAAGCTGCAATGGGAAGTTGGAATCAATTTTCTGAATTAAATCAAATCATTTATGGACTGTGGGTAAAGGGAGGAAAGAAACAGCTCATTCTCTTGTCTTACAGGAAAAACTGAAATAGTGTGGTAAGGCATAATTCATAATCTAAAATTTAAAAATTAAAAAATAATTTTAAAAAAATCATTCTGAGCTGAATCTCAGAACAATTCACTAACTGTTCTTACAGAACCAACTATTGTTCATCTAGCCAAAGATGGGGAGATATCACCAATCACCCTCGTCACTTGGTAGATGATTTGAAAAACTGTTCAATATTTAAATGAAAGGGCTGATGTAG
This sequence comes from Cabassous unicinctus, assembly GCA_029593785.1. Taxonomy (NCBI): domain Eukaryota; kingdom Metazoa; phylum Chordata; class Mammalia; order Cingulata; family Chlamyphoridae; genus Cabassous; species Cabassous unicinctus. Next base: position 57,501 of record JAQZBX010000911.1, read on the forward strand.
TGGCTCTCTTACAGAGAATATCTGGAATGAAAACATGTTAATGAAGGAAAGAATTACTGGATGCCTCCTGGCAGAGATTGCCATTTGCCACCCTCTGCACTATGGACTCACTGTCACTCCTAATCTATGCACCCAGGTAGCTGGTCTCTCCAGGGCAAGTGGGTTGCTCTTTTCTGGTGTCCACACAGGCACCATGTTCAGGCTTTCATTCACAAAGTCCAAAGTGATCCATTAATATTTCTGTGAGGTACCTCAAATTTTGAGGCCTTCATTTTCAGTTGTTCAGTTTTTTTTTGTTTGTTTTCTATTTTTTATTTTTTTATTGTGGGTAAAAATCAAATTTTTCACAATACATACTAATATTTCTAAAATGATATATAAATACATATACATATATGTGCATTTGTTTACATAAATGTTATTTGTTATATATATCTATATATCTATATATCTAAATCTTTTTTAAAGGTGCTTAGTTTACCTAAATATTACTCAGAAATTACAAGGTTTCCCATGTTCCCCACCGCCCACACCTCCAACAACATCCCACACCACCATTCCTCATCCGTGTGGTACAACAGCTGCAATGGATATACACATCCTGGGGCCTTGCCACCGAGCATAGACCACAGTTCACATCACAGACCACACTCTCCCACCCATTTCTGCATGGTATATTCTGATGGAAAATGGCCTACATCCGTCGCCGCTGTGCCATTCAGGACAACTCCCAAAGTCCCCAAAAAGCCCCTGTATTTCAACTGCCCCTCCTCTCCCTGTCCCAAAAATGTCCAGTGGTCACCGGCTCCACCTCACTGTTACAATTTCTTCCATTGCTTGAATCACAATATCCCTACAAGAGAACACCACCAAGTCCACTCTAGTCCACAGCTCCTCCCCCAAACCTGAGGGGACTTTGATGGTCATGTCCACTCCACCTCCAAGTGAGAGAGGGCTTATATCCCATGGATACAGTGGATGGGATTATCTTGCCTGCACCTGTAGGCCCTCTCCATTCCCTGGGATGGCCGTTGCCCTTCGTCGTCTCCTTGCCAGGTTACTTGCATGAGTCCATTGAGCTGTAGGGTAGGAGTGCAGCTACACTGAGATTCCTGGCACAGCTGGCACATAGGTGGGCCAGAGGATACAGTCTCTGGAAGTACAACTAAAAACTCTTGCATCACATATAGGTTTGAGTAGAAGGGACTGATGGACCATGTGCAGGGATGACTTATTTGAGTTCAACTCTGTCACTCTCAGGAACACAGATTCCAATGAAGAGCCCACTAATTAGGCATCAATCTCTGGGGCTATCCCCATCTGTATAGGACCTGGGTGTCACCAGAGCCCTCAGGGGTCCCTCAGTGTGGGATGATATCCACTTTGGTGTTCTATGAGATCTTACTGAGGTGTGCATGAGCATTACCTCTGGGATGACCTCCCGACTCTCTTTGAAGTCTCTTAGCCACATGAACTCATTCTCTTTACCTTTTCCCCTTTTATTCAATGTCTTTTTCTGATCGTGTTGCCAGTTGGCACTTGGTATTAAACCCTCTTTGGCAGGGAGGCTCATCCCCGGGACTCATGTCCCATATTGGGAGGAAGGTAATGCATTCAAATGCTGAGTTTGGCTTAGAGAGAAGCCACATTTGAGCAACAAGGAGGCTCTCAGGTGGTAACCCTTAGGCACCACATAACAGTAGGCTAAGTTTCAATTAGAAGAGCAAATACTCATAAGGCTAGTCCTCAATAACAAGAACCCATCAGTGGGCCATCCTCTTTTGCCAGACACTGCCTCTGCACTCAGGGGACTGTTGCTGTTCCCTTCGGGAATGTAGCAGAGCTCACCACGTTGGGAATTCAGATTCCCTCATTAATTGAGTAATTGTCTACCCACTGTGACCATGCCATATCCCTTGATCATTGGAACAATTTTATACATCTTTCATATATATTCAGATGAACTTACTCCCATGAATCCCCCATACCAGACACCCCCCACCAATGATCCTCTGCAGCCCCCCTTGTAATCTTTCTGTGATCCTGATTCTGTAACTACAGTTCTAAATGCTTGTATTTTATTAATATGTTCTGCTTTTATTTTTAAGTTCAATATTGATATATTTTTGATGGTAGTTAGGATGCATTCTGTTGAAGCCCCTAACAAAGCCCCATCCGCTTGTACTCCACAGTTAGCAATTCTCAATTTGTTTGTTGTTTATGGGTTGATTACTTTTATTGGTCCCACTACAAATAAAGCATCTCAGTACAGTTCTCACAGTCATGTTCTACAGCAGGGTGCCCCCATTTTTAAATGCTATTATTTATAGCCTAAGGAACATAGAGATTAAAACTGCTCCATGCAGAATATCCCACAGATATTTGAGATGCCATACAAGGCTTTTCTTGATTAAAAACATTCTGAAAAATAATGGAAAATAATTTAATTTATATTTGTTATATTTTCAAAAATGTGAATCTATCCCTGTTAAATATCCAGAATTTTGTTTTCCACATATTCTTTTATTGTTTGCATATGTGATAGATAAATACATCTGTGTCCTAGTTTTTCAACTCCATTCATTTGTGCAATTCAAACATGCTTCAGGAAAAGATTTTCAAACATTTTAAAATATTTTGAATGTTGTTAGCATGACTTTTAGCTAAAAAAATAGATGATGTCATAGCGAGAAGATGATTCATGAGTACCTTAACAGGTACTTAGACATTTGAGAAAATTTCAAGGTACAATATACTTACAATCTGGAAGAGACTATTGTCTGTTTTGAATTAGACAATTCGATTCAAATTTCTCTCTTTGTAGTCACCTTCCTACTAATGCCTGCACCAAGTAACAAAGCAGTTAAAATTGACACACTGCAACAGAATTAAAGAAACATAAAAGGATTTATCACTGAGCTGCCCATTAAAGTTGGCTCCTTTATTGAAATGTGGACAGGATGGTGGGAGATGCAGCAATAAACTGGAAATGGAAATTGCTTGCATATTATTAGTTATTGCTCATAACTATGGTAACTTTTCCCACCAACAAATGGAAATAATTTTATTTTTCTGATCCTTACAGGATGAGCCAGCATTCTGATGGTAATGTAATTAACCTTTTAATATCTCAAAACTGAATCCTGTAAAGGCTGCCTTTTTACTTTAGCATTCTTATCAAAAAAAGTTTCAGCTTTAAGGAACTGAAGCTCATTTCATTTTACCATTCCTCCTGCAATTGGTAACGTTGACATGCCAAGCTCATTATGAGTCAGTATATATTTTTTATTATATTAGCAAGTAATGTATGAAAAAGCAAGAACTTATTGTCATAAGAAATAATAATCCTGGCCTTGATCAAGTGGAGTGAAACACTTCAGGACTATGCTCCCCCACAGAAGCTTTGAGCATCAAGCAAAAACTAAAAAAATTCACCTTCCTCAAAGGTCCAGGAAACAGTTAGGTACTACAGTAACAGAGTACATGCCAAGGTTAGTCAAAGGCATCTATAAAGTATTAGTATCTCTTGGCACACTGACTGACACCTATCCACTGGCCTGCACTCCCAGTGTGGATCCCTGGGCCAGGTTCTGGAGGGAGCACAGTAAACCCATTTACATACTGGAAGCTTATGTCTGGCCCAATCTGTTTGGTGGTGGCCTGAATGACTCTCCATCCCAGAACTTCTCCTGCATGTAGATGGCATTTTAGAGAGCTCTCCTTCAGAGCACTGTAGCAGAGCAGTTAAGTCACACCATCTTGGGAAAGGGATTGTTGGCTGTGGGATATTGAGTGCTGTTACCATGAGTGTGAGGAAACTGTGTGCTAGGGGAGAGAGGACATTCATAACCTTATAAAAGTTTGAATTCCTATGGCCACACACACATGCCCCCTCTCCTCTTTTAACTTTCTTTTCTTTTTTTTCTTTCTATTTTTCTCTTTGTTTTTCTTTTATCTCTTGGCATTCAAGGAAAGTTCTGTCATAATACTAGCTGGGTAAAATCTTAAGGATCAGTCACCACAGAGTCTTAACTCCAGTGATAACAGGTTAAAATATCAAAATGTACAGGTTTCAACTTATGATCTAATGCAAAATATTCTTTGTAGCTCTCAACATTGATTTAAGATTTATTCATTATTACAAACTAAACTATTATTAGGTAGTTACTAGGGTATCAAGTGGTGCCCCCTTTTTAATGTTAGCATTGATAGCTTTAAGTTTCCATATCAGCATTGTTTTTGTTGCATTCCATAACTTTTGGTATGTTGTGCTTCCATATTCCTTTGCCTCAAATTATTTCCCAAATTCACTCATGATTTCTTCTTTGACCCTGGATTGCTTAAGAGTAGTATGTCTAATTTCCACATAGCTGTGTACTTTCCATTTTTCCATCAGTTATTTACTTATTTCCATTGTGTTTGTAAGAGATGCTTTGTATGATTTCAATATTTTTTAATTTACTGAGCCTTGTTTGGGGACTTAACATATGGTCTATTCTGGAGAATGAATATGTACACTTGAGAACATTGTCTATTTGGAAGCTATTGCATGAAATGTCCCATATATGTCTGTTAGCTCTATTTGGTTTAGAGTATCCTTCAAGTCTACTTTTTCCTTATTAATATTATCGATAGATGTTCTATCCACCTTGAGAGTAGTATATTTAAATGTCCTACTATTGATATAAAGCCATCTTACTTCTTCTCTCAAATCTGGTAATATTTGCATCATATATTTTGTGACTCTACTGTAAGATACACACACATACACATAATCATGTCTGTTGATGCAGAAAAGGCATTTGACAAAAGCAACCACTGCCTCTTGAAGAAAACATTTAGAAAGCTAGAAATAGAAAGAATTATTTTCAACAGGATTAAGGACATCTGCTTTTGGCAATCAGGCATATGGCTCCTGTCTTCAGCCTTGAGATGCTCCAGGCACCCAGTCCTCAGGGACCTTTTTCCCTGCTGCTGTGATCTTCTGATATCAGGCTCTGGGACCTCTCTTGGCCTCTAGGGGCTTCTCTACCTTTCTGCAGCTGGAGGCAATCCTGGAGTCTTCTCTCACTGCTGTGGGTTTTCAGAACAATTATTTAGAAAATACAGGTTTCCCATATAACACCCAATTTTTACCATGTTGCTTTGGTATTATATATTTCTTACAGTTGTATAAAGCACATATTTATAATTATATTATATTATTAAATTTATGACATGATATACACTAGGTTCTCTGATTTGTTGTGTAGATCCATGGATAATTTTGTAAAAACTCGTGTTCTAGTACCAAATATATAACCTAATATTTCCTATTTTAACCATATTCAGATATATATTTCAGTGCTTTTAATTTCATTCAAAATATTCTGCTCCCATCACTGCTATCCATCACCAAAACATATTCATTGTTATATACTGAAATTCTATATATTTTAAACCTTAACTCTTTATTTCCTAACCCCACTCTTTCCAATGGTAACATATTCTATATTCTGACTCTATGAGTTTGCTAATGCTAATTATTTCATATCAGTGAGTTAAAACAATATTTGTGTTATTGTATCTGCTTATCTCATTTAATATTTTGACTTTAAGATTCAACCATGGCATCAAATGCATCAGAAAATCATCCCTTTCTATGGGTGAATAAAATTCCATTGTGTGTGTATATCACATATTGTTTATCCATTCATGGTTGATGGACACTTTGGTTGCTTTCATCTTTTGGCAATTGTGAATAATGTTGCTGCAATCATTGGTGGACAAACATCTGTTCCAGCCTCTGCTTTCAATACTTTGGATATATAGCTAAAAGTGAGATTTTCAGGTAACATGGTCATTCTATTCTTAACTTTCCAAGGAACTTCCAAACTGCCTTCCACATGGGCTGAACCATTTTTCATTCGCACCAACAATGACTGAGTGTCTTATTTCTCTACATCCTGTTCAAAACTTGTTATTTTCGGTTTATTTTTAATAGTATCCATTCCAGTGCATGTGATAGGTATCTCATTGTGGTTTTGATTACATTTCTCTAATGTCTAATGATGTTGAGCATATTTTCATAAATTTTTTGGCTACTTGGATAAAAGTTACTGAGCAATATTGATTCCAGTGAGTCCCATGCACTAGATAGAGGTTGAAAGCTGAAGTGAAAGACTATAAGTTCTTTAAGGCAGAACATTTTTAATTGGGAGTGTACATGAAAAAGGCAGCCTTAACATTATTTAATTCTGCGATATTAAATGTTAATATATTTTATAGCCAGCAAAATGCTGGCTCAGTCTTTGGAAATCAGAAAAATAAAACATTCCTATTCAAGAGGATAATGTTTTATAGCTTATTTGTTGGGAAATGTGCGTTACAAGCTATAGCCAATAACTAGTGTTCTGCATGTAAAATCTAATGCCATTTTATTGATATATCTCATTCCACTCTGTAAATACTTTTGTCCATGGTACAGAATGCTTGATTGAATCAAGCATGGCATACATCTTTTTTTCCATCCAGAGTTCATGGAGAAACCAAATGCTTCCAAACAATATTCTGTATTGAAGGGCAGGGTTTTCTAGTCTAGAATTTCAATTAATTAAGCAACTCTTTAAGATTTCCGATTTTGAAGGCATCTCACTGCTATCTGGTTAACATGCCCTCAATCCCAAAGTAGTCACTGAGTTCTAATAACTTGACTACTTAGCCCAGACCCTTGTATAAAAGTTAATGTAAATAGAGTAATTTAAAAAGAAGAGTATTCTAATGAGCAAAATAATGTATTTTCTCTTCCAGTTTTGCAGTATCTAGTACACTGCAATTTTCTCAATTTATAGGAACCTTTTCAAGCACATGCATAAGTCATGGTCTTTCCCATAAGATCTTATTTCCCTTTCATTAGAAATTTTCCCAAATATTTTCAAAAACACTTTGACAATCTGGAAGTTCTTTTCATGAAGAATGTACTACACAAATGTGATACTGAGTTTGTAAAACTAGGGCACAGAGAAATATAGTTCATTATCACATGGGTAAACAACAAAAAATATAGAGACAACAAAACACTGGATATTTTACAGATATATATTCTAATACAGTACCATGCATCAAATGTAAATAAATTTATTTCAAATTTTATTTTTAGGAATTTTGTAAACAATAAAATTCCTTCTTAGGTACTGTGGATATCTGTTAAATATTTTTTCTAAAGGAGTGTAAATAATCATGAATGCTGCATATTATATGGTTTATGAATAGGACCATCATGAGCAGAACATAGACCTGAAAACTTCCTTAATAGATCAATTTTGTAAAGGTATCTCTGAAAGTAGTAACTGCAGAAATTACAAATTAAATGACAATTGAAATATGTGGGGACAGGTGAGTAAGGTGTTATTACAGGGTTCCAAAGAACAAATCCTTAACAACATTTAAAATGTACTAATTTAGGATATGAACTAAAAGGTAGAAAATACTAAGATGATCAACACACTACAGCTAGGACCAAAGATACAGAAAAACTAACATCTGATTATGAGATCCTCAATATTTGTTTCACATCACAAGCAAAATTGACATATATACCAGACTCTGGGTGAAAAAGTTTGAGTATTATCTTTTTGGGTTAGCAGGACAGACTAGCTCACTGGTTCAGGGGCCAACATTTACATGTATGCACAGAGGTAGTGTGATGGTGAGTCCATGGTGCAGAAGATGACAAATGACACCCTAGCAATCTTAGGATATCACCACAAAGTAGGCCAACTTTGTGAATCCAAGCAAAATATACAGGAAAATCTGAGCAGCACATCCTGGGAAAGAAATTGATTTCCTTCCTTTTCAGAGATTTCACAATCAATTTGGAAACAATAATGGAAATGCAGTAAAGATCTATGAGGGATATACTGTCTATAAAGTAATACATAGAATTGAATAGATGCAGTTTGATTGCAATGACAGTAACAGTTAAAATATTCCAGTCAGGCCTATCAGGTAAATCAATAAGAAAGTCAAGAACTGCAAGAATTGGAGTATTGTAAACTTGAAACTTACGTGAGAGGGAATTCTCTGAACATGGTAAATCTGTCTGTGTTTGCCGATATGCTTCTGTCTCCCTACAAGCAAAGTAAAAGTTGATAAGATGAAATAGTTCAATCCACATTACCCAAAAATAAAAGGCAAACAATGGTGTCAACATATGGCTTCTATACATTGAGCCATCAGAGAGGGAATTGTCAAATCATAGTGTTTTGAAATCAATGGATGCACACATTCATCTTTTTAATTTTCTTTCCTTATTCTATTAATATTTCTTAATTTCAACATGAACTAGATAAAATAAGCACAACAAAATATTTAAAGTAAGAGCAAGTGGAGAGAGATTCCAATAAAGTAAGTCAGCATATAATTTTACAGGTTTCTGAACTCCTAAAACTCATGGAACAAGTAGCAAAAACTTACATATACTTCTCATCTCTATAGAAAACAGTCAAATTTCCATAGTAACTGGGAAGCATTAAGTCAAGAAAACTCAAATTTAAAAAGCAGTAAAGCCTGTGGTGCCATTGCTGACTCCTCTTCCATTCCCCCCCCCCCAAGTATGTGTGGAGCCAGACAGTGCTAAGTGTGGATCTCTGGTCTTCCTCTAAAGAGAGCAGAGGAAATTTTATGTTCACACTGGGTGGCATGCATGTCTGACAGTATATATGTTGTCAGCCTGAAGGACTGAACCAGAACACTAGTCTCTGGCTCACAGTCACAGCCTGAATGAGGAAGCAGATTGCAGAGAGCGAAATCCATGTAAGAAACAATGAAATTGAGACAGCCTCCTGCAAAAATTTACTGCCTTAAAATATATGATGGAACATCTGGGGAGAAGCTTATTGCCTAAGGAGAAGAGGTGCCTTTTGAATCCTTGTAAAAGGGGCTCATGATGAAGACACATGATCAGAAAAGATGAGAGAAGAACTCATGCTTTTGTTTCAGGATTGTCTTCTTAGGAGGAAGTATACACTCTGAAGGAGAGTGCCAGCCTGCTTAGAACATATTTTCAGACTGTAAGTGGTGATATTTTCCTTGATTTCTTTGATTTGTTGACTCCTGGAACCTGTCATATCACTAGCTGAATACAAATTAAACAACCAGATAGATCATATATTGCATTCCAGAGTTAACTTTTAAAAATAATATAATAAACATTGTGAAAAATATGATTATTAGCAAATGAATACAAACATACTTTAAAATAGAGGTTCTTAACCAAAGGTCCACAGACCCCCAAGTTATCTGTGGAAAGATTTCAGGGGGTCTTTGAGCAAATTTAATTTAAAGACATGACGATATTGAGTGTCATACAGCTATCTGACACTATATTCTGAGAAGAGATCTGTGCTTTTCAACTGACTGGCAAAGGGGTCTCTGGAGCAAAAAAGGTTAAGAACCCCTGCTTTAAAAGAATTATACACTATCATCCAATGGGACTTATCCCAGGTGGTTCAACATAAGAAAATGTATTAATGTTACAAACAATGTTAGTAGAATGAAGAGAAAACAACATAATCATCTTAATAGATGAATAAAAGGCAGTTGGCAAAGCCCCAGGATGCATTTAGTAATTGCAATGAATGTGCCACACTAATGAAGGATGTTCATGTGGGAGGTGTGGGGAGTGGGTCATATGGAAATCCCTATGTCTTTTGTGTAACATTTATGTAATATAAGTATATTTTAAAAAAATAATAATAATAAAGAAAAAAAAAGACTCCATAGGCCAGATTTGGCCCATGAACCATAGTTAACCCTTGTCTTAATCCACAAGTCATCCACTTACTGAGTGTTTTGTTATTTTAATGACATTATCTACATATGCAAATATATGCATATATACATATGCAAATGCATACATGTTATATATAGTCCTATATGACTTTATCAAATTTACTTCTTCATTTTACTGTATCTTATTTCTTGCTTATTTTCTTTTCATTTCAACTGTTAGTTCTTTAAGCATTTTGTTGCTGTAATTTTATATTTTGTCTCTGATAATTCTAATAAATACAATTTTGAGGGAAAAAAAACAATAAGAAACTACAATGGGAAGGGAAATTCCTCAACACAGTAAAGAGACTATATGAAAAGCTAACAGCTAAAATTACATGCCATGGTGAAAGATTGAAAGCCTTCCTTCTGAGTTCAAAAGAAGTAAAGGGTGTCCACTGTCCTCACTGTTATCCAATATTGTACTGGGAGCTCTAGCCAGAGCAATTAGTAGGGAAAAAGAAATAAAATCAACAAAATAGGAAAGGTTAAAGTATAACTTTCCCTATTTGTTGATGACATCATCCAAAAGAATTGATTATCTGCAAACATCCCCAGCAAAGTGATGGATGTAGGAAGACTGAATACCTGAAAGTAACCTGTTTCTCTCCCTGTTCCTAGGATACAAAAGAAATGAGTATATGTAAATTAGAAGGTAATGAAGTGCAACACTCTCTTGGTGCCAAATTCCATATCTTGTGGTGGAGAATATCCTGTTGAAGCAATGAATTATGAAAACTAGCTTCAATGGTTGGCTGGACCTGAGCAGAAGAAGCTCCTGGCTGTCCTCATTTCAACTTGCTTAATTAACATATTAAAGTTCTCACTCAGGTGTGGAATTATCCACCCATTTTTTGAATATGCAATATAAGTGTGAGTGTGATTTCCTGAAAATACTAATCACACAATTATATAATCAACTACGTATTCACCCATATGCATAAAAGCTAATGCATAATCAAAGAAACGCTAAGTAGTAACTTATGCATCTAAAAAAGAGTGAAACAGCAGCACAGGTTTGAGTTACTTTAGGCCAACATTGGCTCCTGTCTCTGGACATAATAAATATGAGCTTTACATAACTCTGATGTTGAAGTTTCTTCTTGTCATCCCTGGTTACCCATAAAGGCCCTGCTTTAAAGACTAACAAAAGTTATTAAATGTAATAAACACATTCCTCAATATGGCAAGTTACAAGTTAAACATGCTGAAACTATTGGTGCTTCTTTACACTAAATATTGAATAATCTGAAAAGGAAATAAAAATATCTTCTTTACTATTGCAATTCAAACATTCAAATATCTAAGAATAAATTTAACCAATGGTGGAAAGGACATGTCTAAAAATGAAAAGAAAAACTATAAAGCATTGCTGGAATGAATTAAGAAGTCCTAAATACCCTGCCAAGTGCCTGATCACCAGCAGCTGATCACCAAGGCTCTGATGATGCCTTGATTTGGACATTTTCATAGCCTGAGAACTATAAGCTTTTAACCTAATAAATTCCCATTATAAAAGCCAACTCATTTCTGGTATGTTGTTCTCAGCAGTTTTTAGCAAACTAAGACACACTTATTCACTACTACTAATTAAAACACATTTCTTTCTCTTCTATATTTCTAAATCAAAATTAAATTAAAACATAATCTCTGAACCATAACATAGAGAAATCAGCTGCAAGCCTGGCCTTTATTTGCTGGAGCTCTGTCCTCCATTTTAAATCAAAATAAAAGATTTAACTCGTTATACCTAACCTTATCTAGTAAAGTAGTACCTTAATCTACTATCTGCCTGCCCAAGAAGGGTCCCACATCCACAGGAATGGATTAGTGCCAAGAACATAATCTTTTTTTGGAATCTACAAAATGCTTCATTCTGTCACGAGGTATAAGGTAAAATAAACTTTTTTCCCCCAAGAATGGGTTTGGGACACTTTTTGGTACATTAAAAAAAAAAAAAAGAAGTCCTAAATAAATGAAAAGACATTCCATGTAATGGACTGGAGGAGTAAATATTATTAAGATGTCAATTCTATCCAAAGTGATTTCCCATTTAATGAAATTCCCCCAAAATTCAACAACATTCTTTGTAGAAATGAAAAATCTAATCATAAAATTCATATACAAAGGTAAGTAATCCAAAATAGCTTAAATCATAAAACAAAAACTGTTGGACTCACATTTCCCAATTTAAAAAATTGTTACAAAGCTACAGTATTCAAAACAGCGTGGAACTGGAATAAGAACAAATATGTACACCAACAATAGAATTTAGAGTACAGAAACAATATCTCACATCTAAGACTAACTGATATGTAACAAGGGTGTCACATCCCCTCAATGGAGAAAAAATTATCTTTTTAACAAATCCGGCTGTGATAATTGTATATCCACATGCAAAAGTATGACTGTGAATACCAATTTCACACCTTATAAAAAGTTAACTCCCAAATATAAAGACTAAAATTATAAAATTCCTAGGAGAAACAAAGGAATATATATTCAAGACCAATTGTTAGGCAATGTTTTCTTAGATTTTACACCAAAAGCAAAGACAAGACAAGAAAAATTAAGTATATTAGATGGCAACATAAATAAAAATTTTCATGAATCCAAAGAAATTTACATGTAGGTGAAAAGACAACCAACAGAATGTGAGAAAATATTTGGAAATCACATATTTGAAAAGGGCTTTTTATAAAGAATATATAAAGAACCACTACAACTCAAAGATGCAAAAACAAAACAACTTACTAATTGGGTAAAGGACTTAATAGACATTTCTCCAAAGAAGATATAAAAATAACCATTAAGCACCTGATAAGATGATAAACATCATTAGCATTTGGGAATGGCAAATCAAAACCACAGGAGATACCACACCCTCTAGAATGTCTATAATTTATAAAATGGAAAATAAGTGCTGATGAGGGTGGATTGAAATATGAACACTTGTACACTGTTGGTGAAAATGTAAAATGGTGCAGCTGCTATGGAAAACAGAAAGTTAAGTACTGTATAGAATTACCACAAGACCTGGCAAGCCCACTACAATATACATTCCCCAAATTATTAAAGTCAGGGTATGAAACAAATATCTGCACATCAATATTAGTTATTCCTACAAACCTTTTTCACAATTTCTAAAAGGTAGAAAAAACCAAACGTCTATCCAAAGAAGAATGGATAAAGAAAGTGTGGTGTATACATACAGTGGAATATATTCATCCATAATAAGAATGAAGTACCGATGCGTGATGCAAAATGGGCATATCTTGAAAAGATCATGTTAACAGAAATAAACCAGATGCAAAAGGACAAATACTGTATGATTTCACTTATATGATACACTTATATTACTGAATATTCAAATTCATAGAATTACTAGGGGCAGAGTTGGGTGATGAGATTGGAGAGTTAATGTTCAGCTGTTCCAGACCTTCTGCTGTGGTAATGGAAAAACTTTTGTAATGATGATGGATAATTGTGAATTTATTTAACACTGAATTGTATACTTGAAAGTGCCTAAAATGATTAGTTTTCAGTTGAATAGAACTGAATATTAAGATTGAACTGATATAAATTATGAACAATGATTAATAATTCAATTATAATACTTTTTCATCAATTGTAACAAAACCACCATATTAATACAAACAAATAATAAAATAGAAAATTATGTTTTTACGATGTATATGGGAACACTGAATTTTCTGCATGATTTTTCTGTAAACTTATAAATGCTCTAATAAAAAAAGAAAATGAAATGAAGTCCCAAAAAGTTTTACTTTATGAAGTCGTAATTTCACTATTTCAGTAAAATATCTTTTCAAAATCTGCTTTGAGTCCATTGATTTTTTATTATATTCTGAAATTGCAAGTTAATAAATTCCCATAGTTAAAAGCCAACCTATTCCTGGTATGCTTTTGAGCAGCTTTAGCCAACTAAAACAATATTCTTTCGGATTATATGAATAGCATTGGTTTTAGATTGTTCTAGGTTTTTGTCCTCTTTATTGCCTTAGAAGTTTATTAAAAAATATTTACTTCACAATTTTAATATGTGGAAAACAACATAATGATGAGCATACCTTTTGCTCATCAATTGTTAAACAGATGAAATGCAATAATATATTAAATGGATATACATAGAACATAGCTGACTCCTAATATCTGTCAAATAATTATCAGAGATTACTCATAGTATAAATTTCACTAGATATCTTGTCATTTCTTACTGTCTTTCATATAACAAGTAAATTTCAGACTGTATCCAAATAGACCTGGACAGATTTCTCAGCTTTGAAGAGTAAGAGGAATGTGATGTCCAGGCTTCTATTAAATCCGTAGTATTTTTATATTCATGTAAGCACTCAAAGGAAGATAATTGCAGTAAAATATATACAAATGTTTATTTACTTAGATGCTTTGAACAATTCAGAAACACATTTTGGTATATTTTACATATATCAGACTTTTAATTTTTGGTTTCAGAGATACTTTACATACAGAAAAAATTATTGAAGACATCAAAGAATTTATTTATGTGAGTTATATGTATTAAAAACTACCATATTGTAAATTAGAACTGATACACCTGTAAATTCTTATTTAATTTATTAAAAAACGTAAAGCTGGCAAATGTTGACATAATAACACATTTTTTGGTAAAATATGTTATTTCTAATTCCAAAAAAAAAATTGAGAAGAGAGATATTGTGCCACATATTTGCAAATTTCTTTAATACTTGCTTATTGGGAGATAGATGAATATTAATATATGTGTCTTCAATCACTGTAGCAATATGCTATTTTGGCTGAAGAATGTGATAAAAATTTGGTCTTATGGAAATATATTAATAGAATATATACGTTATATATACATTATATACATTACACACTGAGCATTATTTTTTCTTAATGCTTAGGAAATATTGGAAATTGTTAACTGGAAAAACTACACTGGGAAGATCATGCTTCCATTACTGTTTTAAGCACTCTTTTTATTTACATAGATTTATTTGAAAGATCATGATAAATTGCTTTAGCCTGTATATTGCATATTTTCTTTCTTCACTCTAACTCAAGAAATATTTTGTTCATATTGAGCATGCTAGTTCAATTTCTAGGTCATTTTTGTATCCTTATTTTTTTTTTATCTTTTGAGACAGATAAGTATCACACATACCTCTTCATGTGCTCTCTTTAAAAGTAGTCACCTATATAAACCCAAGAGTCAGAAATATTCAGTCTCATATAAGTTTACAGTATGTGGCACAATTAATCAAATTTACTAATGATGTGGAGGCTTATCTGGCAACTTCAGAGAATTTTCCCTAGTCATTTAAAGAAATCATATGAATTACAACCAGAGATGCATCATATATGAGATACATATTTATAATATTGAAAACGTGACCAAAGGTCTTGAATAAATAATACATGTTGAATTATTGATTTTATATGATTATAAAAATAATTTATTTCATTTACAATATATTTATCAAATCATGGACCCCAAATAACATATTTCTAAGTTCTTGTATAATAATTATGGCATGAAGGAAAATCATAAACTGTTTAAAATCAACAATAACATAAAGAGAAAAAAATGACCAATATTTACTAAATTAAAGAAAAAATGGGATACACTTTAAAATTTATTTTAAAAGAGAAGTAAATAAAGTAAAGAAGTTGTGTACAGAGTGGAGCTCTTACCACAAGAAATGCTAAAAGATCCTGGTAATTGGCACATGCCAACAAACTTGCATACTCTCAGAATCTTTGGTACTAACCCTCAAAGAAATACCCAGGAGATTAACCTAGGGTCATTAATCTAAAATCTTTTCATCATAATTGTCAATCTGGAGTTAATCAGAATACTGGAAAGGCTAAGATGCTGTAAGGAAAATCTATGAATACAATGGCTAAAAAATAGAAGTCCCCTGATGGTTGTCAAAACAGTAAAAAAAAAAAAGTCAGAAAGGAACATTTTATAATTAGAGATAAAAAGTCAAATATCTGGATGCAGAACCCCTTTGATAACAGAAACATTTTGCTTTATTAGAGCCTGGAACAGCCAACAACGGTTTCAAGAGTCCCAACAGATCTTTATCTTTTATCCTTATTCTATGTTCTCAATCTCTGTATGGGTATTTTTTGGTTAAAACCATAACTACGAAGAATTGTTCTGTTTGTTTATGATTATAAACAGTTCCTGAAATAGCTAGGATAATTCACAGTGCATCAAACTAGATGGACAAACTGGATATTTGCCATACTGACATATGTAAAAGGGAAAATAATTGTCATCTAATAATGCCATAATATTTTGTTTATATGGAAACATGGAGCTAAGGATAGAATCAGAGCAGGCAAAACACATACAAAAGAATAATAGCTGAAGTTTCCTGAAATTTGCAAAGCACATATTAATGAAATATACATAATTCATTTCTCATTTTCTTTTGTTTTATTGACTATATTCTATAAAACAAATGAAGGCAATAAATAAATTAGATTTTTGGCCTATATATATTGAGATCTAATATGTAGGAATAAAAATGGGATACACATAGTTATTTAATTTATTAACTCTAATGAATCTTTTTCATATTAATAGATATTAATACAATAATACAAATAATACAAATAATACAAATAATTAATACAATAGCTTCTCAGAAGCCAGCTGAAATCTCATATATACTTCTATGTTTATCATGTTGGAATGTTATTTGGTTGAAGAATATGAAGGAAATATGGTGTCACAAGGACATATTGGTAGAAAAGAGAAGGAGTATGTGGTTAGAACTTACAGATAAACATTAATATACTCCATTAATGCTTATATCCTACAACAAAATTTAACAAGTGGTAGTGCTTAAGGAATAGTTGCAATTTGCAATGTGAATCCATGCTAATCAACTTTTCATATTCTGGTAAATTTATATTCATTATTCTAATTAGACACTTTGAATGTTTTTTTACCCAGGTATGATTTTGTAACAACATGCTTTGGTCACATGGAACATATTGGTTCAAAAAATGTTGATCTTCCAAATATGACATATTTCATTGTACAATATTAAAATAAATCACATTTATTTATTTCATTAGCAATTCTATCAGTAAACTCATGATGTATTGGGAAGCTATCCAGCTTAGCTTGAGCATACAACTTTTCTTAAATTGTAATTTTCACTTGAAATTCAAACTTTGTCAATATCAACTGATTTTACTGTTTACATTTCACTAAATGTAGTCACTCTATCAGTAAAACCTTATTTTATTCTTGCTATTGCTATTTATTTGCATTTTATTTTATTCCTAGTAAATCTAAACATGAACATATCAAGTTTATTTTCTTTTCAAATAAACCACTTTGCATTAGCCACAATTTAATTTTGTTACACTATTTTCTTTATCATTAATTTCTACTCTTTTCTTTATTATTTTATTTTTTCTACTAACTGAAAGATTTTTTGCTCTTCCTGTTCTAGTTTATAGAATTGAAAATGTAGGTAACTGTTTTTAAAAACTGTTTATCATTGTATATCCACATGATACTTCCATATGGTTAGTAGTTTGAAAAAAATATGCCTGGATTCATGAATTTTTGATAAAGATGTGGAGCAAAGGATATGTGGAAATATTACTTGTGAGTGTGCATAACTTGACATAGCTGCTTTGGAAAACCACTTGATAATGAATTAACAAGCAAAGACTAGTTTATGATGCAGTAACACAAATCCTTGTCAGTGCTGAGATTCATAGAGATTTCTAAGAGCACATGTTCATTTTGTATTGGCTAAGATTTTGATCTTCATTAAATGCCTACCTCCTATGCCCAGGTTTTGGATCAGGCTATATATGGGCTGTTACAGGTTCTCATGGCAGAATGAAAAGATGTTGTAAAGAAGTTCTCATATATTGCTTCCTAAACTCACATTCATTATATTTTATCATATTTTTCTCGTCAAAGGAAATAAAGTGAACCATTATACTATTAATGAATTAGGACTCTACTTTCTTCTTTTATAAAGGGCAAATTATAGAGGGCCATCTCATGAAGGGCATATGTACTTTTAATAATAATGCACAGGAAGCTATATTTATTAAATTGCATTTAGAAATTCTATGAATCTACATTTCCAGTCGTGACAATGATTATTTGTAAGATGGAAGAAAGAGTTATGAAAAGAGAGAAAAACAAGGCAAATTTTAGTATCATGGATCATTTCCATTCAGGTTATTTTTATAATTACTCATTGAAATCTGAAAACGGTTCAGGGAATATAATAGATACTTCCATGTCAAGTTAATATATAGCTAGAGTACCTTGATGAATATTAAATAAATTTAGAGCAATGAAGCTTTCCTCAACAAAATAAACTAATATCATTTAATAATTATTGATTTCCATAAATTTACCCTCAAAAACTTAAATTATAATTGGGCATTACTTCTGAAATGTATTGCTTCTAATTTGTGAAATATTGGTTCCCTAATAGGTGCAAATTTCCCTCAGATAATAAAACAATCATACAAATCTTCTATTTCTTTAATTCACCAATTCAGTTGAAAATCAGTTTTTGAGGCAAATATATTGCTTGCTATTTATCCCCCATAAAATCATCATTCTCCTTATTAAAATAATGGTATCCAATATTTAAAAAATATAAAACACCCTGCCACAAGGTATTTCTCATATAGCATTGTCTGTTATTTTGAGAAAATAATATCCAATTTCAAAAACTTCATATCATACATTCAAACATTTCCATGTGCAGGGAAGCATATCAAGTCAAAGACAAAATATATATTTTTTTCTATTTTAATGATCATATTCCTAAAAATAATTCACATTAAATTCATTTGAATATTAGTGGTGAGAATTCAGAAATGAACAAAAAATCCAGTGCAACAAAATAAATGTTCACAGCTACAACAATGCTCCTTAATGCTAATTTAGGAAAACAATATATGACAAAGCTAGTGTGTGGTAGTATAGTTTCAATAATTTTTACTTCTCTATTAATGGTGCTTGAACATTTGGATATTCATAGGAAAAAAGAATTTGACTAGTACCACGACACTTACACAAATGATACAATATAAAGGCTAAATGTGAAAGTTAAAATCATAATGGCTTTAGAGACATTGTATATCTCTTTGTAATACCACTGTAGGTAAGTGTTTTTCACAAAAGAAGCAAAACAGAAAGTAAACAGTATATGTTGATTATAAAATATTGAGAATTTCTGTTCTTCAAAGGATATAGAAAAACTCAAAATTCTATGGAACAAACTGGGGAAATGTACGTATTACAAAAATGGTAGATAGGATTTTCACAGAAGTAAATTCAAGATTAACTTTAAAGTTCATTGAAACTTAAACACACACACACTGTGTGTTTAAACCACTGTGTCAAATAGGATACAAATTATGGCAAGTCACAATCCAGCTCTTTAATCTATAATCTTCCTTCACTTCTTATTTATATTGTATATGCCTGCTTCATGGTCAAGCTTTATATCAATGGGGTACTGGTAAACTAACTTCTTATAAGAAGGAGCATTAATATGCTACTAATAATTCAATATAACTGAAGAATACTCTATTAAAATTAAAGATTTGAATAGACAACACACATGGGTAAGCGTTATGTGCAAGGAATTTTTTTTTTCTATTTTTGGTCACTGAGACAAGAGTTCTTAAAGTAAGGCAGAATTTAAAGTCAAAAAGGTGGTTACTTTTAAGTAAAGGGAAATATCCTGTTGCCTAAATATTCCATTTAATCCTTTAAAAATTACCTCACTCCATCTAGTTTCATTTCCAATACTTATTGCTTAATTTAATTTCTCCACTATGGGAGAAAATTATATTGCCTTATGCTTCTGGAACAAGGTTGTGTCCCCTTAACTGCTGAATATTTGAGGTTCAGTTATTCATTTGTATGTAGCTCTGCTCAAGCCTTTGTGTCACAAGCCACAGGATAACTAATGACTATAGGAAAAGAGCTGAGCTTGTGAGCTGTATTTTCCAAACCTCTTGCTCCCTTGAGTATTTTGTGCTTCCTGCTTTGACCAATTTAAACTCGAAGTTCTCTTGTTTGTAGCAGGATGTGTGGGAGTGATGTTTCAACTATTGGCCACAAAGAACAATAAAACATATTATAAATGTTTTGAATGAAACATATTAATGTAAGGAAACATATTAATGTGCTAATATGATAAATGAACCATTAATACAAGAAAGAGGTGGCAATAAGTGACTTGAGGACAAGTATAAATGTACTCAAAATAGCAGAGGTAGGATCTGAATTTCTGTGTGGATCATATGACTAAAATCCAACCATGTTTCATCCAACTGTCTATTCAAGATTAAATAAGCAAAAAAGAGTAGATAAGATTAAATAAGCATATTCAATATGCATGTTCTTGATATATTTCTCCACAATATCTTCAGTAGACTTTTAATCCAAGAAAAGGACTCTTCTCCTTTATCTTGAAGATACTCTCAAAATTATAGACAAGAAATGAAAAAGTTATGATATTCAGTGGAGAAGATAATGAGATGTTACACATGCTGTGACATTTATACATTTTAGAAGACAACATCTGAAAACTGCTGTCTAATAATGAAGAGAGGTAAACTTAGGTAATGATATATGTGGAAGGAGAAAATGGATTGCTGCGTTTGACATCTTAAATTTCACAAATATGGAGACTTTGGCAAAGAGAATGAACATGTAACACTTAGGCTTGACATGTTAATTCAGATTTTCCTTACCCTCATCGTATTCACACCGGCAATATTTACCTTCAATCAGCTGCCATAGGCATCTTTGTAATGCCTTAATGACCTTGGGCCTGAGATGCTTGAGTCCATGAATAATGAGCTTTGAGTAACATTTTTTTCTATGTTACAGAAAGTTTAAGAATTAAGAAAGCACCTCTTTGGATTATAATATCTAAACAAAGAATATTTCCTTAGTCAAAGACAAGACCTGAATTTTCTTCAGGTGCTAGACCTTAATAATAAAATATATTTTAATTTATTTAAATAAATCTGAGGATACCTCTTATTGAAATTGGAACTGAAAATATTATCAGGAGAAACCATGGGCAATTTTGAGAAATGAAAGTTAAGAGGAACAAGTCCTGCTACATGGCATTGATGGGACCAAAGTGTATTGTAGCCAGCTCCATTCCTATATATCACTAATAAACATATGATCACCAGATAGTAAACACCAAGGAAAGGAGACCCTAAGGGGCTTTCAGCTGGCTTTCTCACGTTTTAAGCAAACATCTCCAAAATTTCTAATCACTGGAAAGAAACATGTTTTAAATGACTCCAAATGGACTGAGACATGTAAGGGATGAGTGGGACATGTAAAACCTGTAGTTAATATATCCAAAAAGTTAAAGGATGATTTTGAATTTTTATTTGCCATCAGAAAATAAATCACAGACTTAAGAATGCTAGAGTGTTGAGAGGAATTACATATATGTGTTGTGGTTTGAGTCTTTTGTGGAGCCCAGAAAATCATGGCCTTAGAGCTAACCTATTCTTGTACATGTAAATCTATTAAAGATGGGAACTTTTGATTAAATTACTTCAGTGACTAACCTATGGATGACTCATGCAACTCACATGAACACACCTGCAATCCAGTCTTGAGTGTGTACATTTGCTTTACAATAAATTCTCCTATTGCTAAAAACAAAAACAAAAACAAAACAGAACCGATGACTGAATTTCATGACAGAGGTTGAGTCTTAATTGTGTTACTGGAATCCTTTTTAAATGAGAGAGAACACACCATAGAAACTGAGAGAAATGCCCAGAAGTTGAGAGAGAAGGCCATGGGGACCAGAAGCTAAAAGTGATGAGATCTGGAGGAAAGTGAAAAATGAGCAGATCCCTCTATTCTGTCCTGTCATGTGCCTGATCACCCACAGGTATAGCTCAGGAAGAAAGCATCTCCTGATGAAACCATAATTTGAACATTTGTCTCAGCTTCAAAACTATTAGCTTTTAAATTAATAAAACCCCATTGTGAAAGCCAACCTATTTCCAGTATATTGCCTTGGCAGCCTTTAGCAAACTAAAACAATATGTATATAAATAATTTTAGGCATTATAAATGTCATTTTGGATACTTAAAAAGATATGAAGATCATTTCTAATAATGTAGTAGTAAAATAAAAAAATGTAGAAAATATGTAAGCAATAAATTTTCATCCTCATATTGAGATAAAAATGAATTTAGCAGTTTAAGTTTTATAAGGGGAAAATCTAGAAAAATATTCAAGTTAGAAAAGTATAAGTTGCTTGATTAATATTTTGTACTGAATGAAGAATATAGTAATTAAGTTATAAACTTAGAAATATTGAGCTGCAGAAATCCAAAAAAAAATATCAAACTGTAGAGAGAAAATTAAAAGGAGGAAGAAATAGAACATTATTTTTTTGAGTTGTTGCATGTAGGCTTAAATTAAATACATATTAGTTCCTTAATGCTGTAACATTTCTACATAGGTTTTCTAAACTAAAAAGGCAACCTTCTTTGGATTCAATTCTGAGTTATGATATGGCTAATTAATGTAATTGTCAGGATGCTAGCTCAGCCTGTGAGAATCAGAATAATAAGACAATTTTCATATTGATAGGATAAACTATTACATACATTTTTGTGTGAAAGGTGTATCATATAATATAAAAATATTTCAGTCATTCTGCATGCAAAGTACAAATTCCATTTGTTGCTACATTTCATTCTATGGGTGAGAAGAAGGGACATCCTAAGAGATGTCAGCACACTCTAATATGCTGTCTGGTCACCAACAGAAGTAATGCTGCCACAGCTCTGGATGGAGCAAGGTTTTACTCACATAGAGAAGAGACAGAGAAAGGCCAGCTTTAAAAGAGGACACCAGTTCCTTATAGATAGTGGGTCTCAATCCGTGGCCAATGCTGGCAGAAGTTTTATGTGCATCACCTCTCCCCATGTTTGTGTCTCCTAGTGGAGGAAACTGGCCCCTTCCCATCAGAGATCAATATATAACCAGGATGTGAGAATGATGTCAAAAAAGATACCCACCACAATAGACTGTTTCCAGTGAGATTCTACATATTATAGCTCTGATAGCTTTTTCTGGTTTGCTTCCATTAAATATTTCAGAGTTTTCATGGAGTTGAAAAGGGAACATTTTAATATATATGTATATGTGTGTGTGTGTTACTAGAATAATTATTTTAAAAATCTCAAGATAATATAGGACTGTTTAACACAAAATGGGAATCCAATGTAAACCATGGACTACAATTAAAACTACAAATATTGCAATACTCTTTCATCAGTTGTTACAAAGGTACCACACAAATGCAAGGTCTTGCAAATGAGGGAGGATATTTAGGAATTCTGTATTTTCTGCATGATTTTTGTGTAAATACATGCCTTCTTTAATTAAAAAATCTGTATACATCATGTTCAATATTATAAAAGGGGGCTTTAATTCTACACTTAAATTGTTGGGTCTACTGCAACACAAGGAACACGGTGCAACTGACATTGACCTTCAGAATATAAGAGTGCTGGGCATTCTGATGCAAAAAGTTTAGGTGTGTATTCTACAAAAAATATATCAGTGTATTAGTCAGCCAAAGGGGTGCTGATGCAAAATACCAGAAATCGGTTGGCTTTTATAAAGGGTATTTATTTGGGGTAGTAACCCCCAGTTACCAGGCTATAAAGCATAAGTTACTTCCTTGCCAAAGTCTGTTGCCACAAATTGGAGCAAGATGGCTGCTGATGTCTGCAAGGGTTCAGGATTCCTGGGTTCCTCTCTTCCTGGGGCTCATTTATCTCTGGGCACAGCTTCTGTGATCTCTTTACAAGGCCAGCTGTAGGCTGTCAGGCAAATAGCTCATCTCTCTTCCCAGGGCCTCTGCTGTGCCAATTGAGCCTTCTCTCCTTCCTCACATATCTGCTTCTATATGTGTTTATTTCCCACCTCCAAGATCAAAACTTCAACCTCCTTCTCTGTAGTACGGTTTCTCTGTGAGTCCCCACTACCAAGGGTACTGGGACTCACCATCCTACTGACAGCCCAATCAAAGCCCCAATCATAGTTTAATCAAGTAAAAGTGAAACCTCTGAATCCAATATAATTTAATATGTCCAGAGGAACAAATCAGTTTACAAACATAATCCAATATCTATTTTTTTGAATACATAAACAATATCAAACTACTGAAATCACTTTTACATAAATAAGCCTAAACATGATGTGAATAACATACAGAATATAAAATATCAATTTGATATAGTTTACAATTTGAAAAAAGATGGCTCTTACAATATTTCAGCTGATTTGGGCTAAGCAGTGGTTGGGGTAGCTCTTAGTCATATTTCCTCCAAATGAGTCCGATCACCTTCAGGGGGAGATCCTATTAGTTGCCTTCCACACATGTTACATAATTTTTTTTAACAGTGAACACAATAACATCTATGAGAGGTTTGTTCCATGGGAAAGAGGTGGGGACTTCTACGTGGAACAGTGCCCATTAGAATCCCCTGCCTGCCTCTAACACACAAAAATTAGCATCTGAAACTGAGGACCCTTTTCCTTGGGCACCTGAAACACAAACTTCAGCAGCCCCATGGGTCCTGGTTTACTAACGGTACAGCCCTTCTCTTGTGTCTCTTGTAGTTGGTATCCAAGTGGTAAAACACCTCTTAGATGGGATATTGAAATAGAGCAGTGAGTGTCACATTGTCTTACCATACTTGCTGCCTTCCAAAGCATGGGGTATGTTTTCAAAGAAGATGGCTTCCTATCTTGCCCACTAGATACACTTTAGGTTGTAACTTGTCAGAACAATAAGACACAAACTAGAGTTGTACCAGGCCAAACCTGAAATGTTCAGCTTTAATGTCTCAACCTGAAATCCATTTGCTAAACCAGTTTCTACTAAGTAGTTGGAAAATTCTGTCTTAATTTTTATTCATGAAGGAGAAACAATGAGAAATTTGGATAGAAGAACATAAAAATTTTGCACTATTATGTCAACCTGCAAGTTATGTCAAATCAATGTCTTAATAATGTTTCAGATTTTGTATTAAGAAATGCTTTCAGAAACTTTGTACCCAAAGCACTAGCAACACAATAAAAATAGATTAATAGGGCCTTCTCAAAACTAAAAACTTTTGCACCTAAATGAAGTTTGTCAAGAAAGTGAAAAGGCAGCCTACTCAATGGGAGAAAACATTTGGGAACCATATATCAGATAGGAGCCTCAAATCTAGCATATATAAAGAAATCCTAAACCTTGAAAATAGAAGGCAAACAAACTATTTAAAAAATGGGCAAGTGCTTTAATAGACACTTCTCCAAAGAAGAAATACAAATGGCTAAAAAGCACATGAAAAAATGCTTAACATCACTAACTATTAGGAAAATTCCCAGCATCATAATGTAGAATGGTGCAAGCCATTGTGGAGGACAGTTTGGTCTTTCCTCAGGAAGCTTACTATAGAACTACCATATGATACATCAATCCCAGTGCTCGGTATATACCCAGAGGAATTGAAAGCAAGAACATGAACAGATATATGCACACCAATGTTCATAGCGACATCATTCACTGTTGCCAAAAGTTGGAATCAAACCAAATGTCCATCAACGGATGAATGGGTGAACAAAATGTGGTATAAACATACAATGGAATATTTATCAGTTATAAGAAGCAATACAGTACTAATATATGGGAAAATATGGATGAATCTTGAGGAAATTATGTTAAGTGAAGTAATCCAGGCAATGAAGCCCAAATATTACATGACTTCACGGATATAAATAAAGCAAATTAAGCATACTCACAGACTAGAACATGGAAGGTAGGTTTACAGGAGATAGAAAGGGTGAAGAAGTTTGTAAGCCAACATCCATAGGGGCAAAATCTATGATATGTTGAAAGTGTGTAGTTCTACAGTGAAGAGGCATGACAATGGTACAGTGGTAATATTGACTTGGGCAGTGCTGGTTTGTCAGGGGGATAGGGTGTGGTGGGTGGGTTGGACTGTCCATGGAACCTGGGGAAGTATAGCGGGAGGAAGCAGGTAAACACTGGGAATATGTGGGTATCTGGTTGAAACTGCAATGTTGGGAATGTTCTTTTGGCAATATGACAGGGGAGGGTTAATGGTTTAGCAAGTTGGATGTGGGAAGCATTTGGGACAGTTCGCACCTGAGCAGGTTTCTAGGGAGTGTGTGAGGTTCATCTTGTCATAGTGTGTTGTATCAGTGGATAGAGACCCACATAATGAGCAGAAAGGTGTTGGATTCCTATCCTGGGGATTCCTGTTAAAATAAAGGGGTGGGAGTCTATCAAGAACATAGGCAGTGCCTGATAGGGGAGCACAGACCAGTATGTCAGGCATCAATGTTGTTGTAAGTAACTATGAATCTTCTTCTTCAAGGAGTGAAACCTGGTGGTTGCCCTGGGTCCCGAGGTGAGGGAGAAGATGAAATAGAATAGATGGAACATGGGGTGTTTTGGGGGCAATGAAAGTGTTCTACATGATCTTGCAATGATGGATACAGGCCAAGTTAAATTTCATCAAAATTTATAAAAGTGTGTGGCCCAAAATGTAAACCATGATGTAAATCATTGACCATGGTTAGTAGCTATATTTCAATAATTTGTACATAAATTGTAACAAATGTATCATCTACATATAAAATGTTATTAATAGGGGGAAGGGGAAAGGGGGAGGATTTTGGGTATATGGGAATCCCCTATATTCTGTACATGAAATTTCTGTAACCTAAATTTTCCTGGAAGTGAAAGTGAAAAAAATAAACAATGGGGGTATAAACAGAAGAAAATGTCACTGTAAATACAAGGCAACTGATCTTACACTGATGAAAGACATAATGTCAAAAAAAATTTAAAATATTTTTTCATTATTTTTTATTATTCCCAATTTTTAAAATTTTTAAATTTATTTTTAATATTTTTATTTTATTTCTTAATTTTACAACTATCATTATTATGTCATTGTAGGTGGAGTTCCACACCATAACTGAAAGAAAATTGAATTTCCATCCTGGGAGCTCTGCCACATTCTCTAATGGGACAGCAAGAATACCCTGAGTACAGGGGCAGTGCCTTGTGAAGGAGGAATGACTATTCCGAACAGCCCTTGATATTGATGACTGTACTTATGATCTTTGTTTTTAATAGAGAGAAAAAGTATCCTCCAAAGTTAGGACACTCTATGGAAAGCCCTTGGACTTTGAAAGATGTCTCCACAGCCAGTGGAGTCTTCTGTACTATTCTATAGGGAGGTTACCCATTATATTAGGTCACATATGTGGTATACTGGTATAGTCCACTATGATGACAGGAAGGCTGGAATGATGTAGAGAGATGGACTGTCATCTCATTTCAAATGCTGACAGAGACAGCAGCTGCTCTGGTTGGTAGCTTTATCAAAAGCCTGTATTAATCATGGCCAAGTGTTATATGGTTGTACTTCACTGTAAGCTAGCCTAGGTAGAGAAAGAGACAACATTATTGACTCCCTACCTTCATGTCCTGAAGATAATCTGGCCCCAAAACTTGATGTGAGTATCGTCCAAATATGGCCACTCAGGTTGTCTTTCCAAGCATTGAAGCAAGAACTTTTATGGCCAACAGTTGCCCTGTCATTTAACCCAGTTGTTTTGGTCTCCTTCATACAGTCCAAAGAAGGAAGGTCATCTTGAAGGGATTTGTTTTAGCATATAATGTTCCCTACTGTATTAGTCAGGCAAAGGGGTGCTGATGGAAAATACCAATAATTGGTTGGTTTTTATAAAGGGTATTTATTTGAGATTGAAACTTACCTTTACCAGGTCATAAAGCATAAGTTTCTTTCCTCACCAAAATCTGTTGCCACGTGTTCTGCCAATGTTTGCCAGGGTTTGGGCTTCTTGGGATCCTCTCTTCCCCAGGCTCCATTTCTCTCCAGGCTCATCTCAACGTCAGCTGTAGACTATGAGGCTATTTAGGCTTTGCCTCTCTCCACAAGGCAAGCTGTGAACCATCAGGCAAACAGTTCCTCTCTTTTCCCATGACCTTCTTTTCTTCCTCATGATCAAGATCCTCTGTGTGCTTACTTCCCCGGGTTCCAGCATTAAAACTCAGCATCAGAACTCCAACATCAAAACTCCAACTCTGTCCTTTGCTATGTCTTTTATCTTTGATTCCCCACCAATCAACGGGCGGGGCTCAATGCCCTACTGACCTGGCCCAATTAAAGCCAGAATCATAACTTAATCATGCCCAGATGAACAGACCAGTTTACAAGCATCATCCAATACCTATTTTTGGAATTTATAACTGTATCAAACTGCCATACCCACTTACACTAAAGCATTGGTAATCCAGGTATAACAAGAAGAAACCTAGTGTCTCAATGTTTGGTCACCTCTTCCTTGGTGCTCATGGAGTCCCACAAGAGTGAGACACATGAATGTAATATAATATCCAGGTTGGAATTTTATAATACTACAGTAACCAAGACTGCAAAATACCCCCAAGTAGTATGCTACTGTTGGAAGTAAAGAACAAGAGTGGTTAGATGTTACTGGGACTCATCAGGCTTAGTGTAATTCAGAGGTTGCCTGGTCCTACACACCCTCTAAGTGCAGTAATTCCTTTTGCTAGAGTGCAGTGTTTAACATCTAAATATTTTCAATTATTTGAAAGTACTAGTTAGTAAGTTGACTTTTTGATGGCCTTTGTGTAGTTATTGTTCAAATTTTATGCTTTAAAGTTTTATTGTCCATTTGTTTGTGAGTGATGAGAAGCATTAAAGACCTGTTATATGCAATGGGAATATGATCATTTTTGGGTAGTCTGCACTGTAAATTTGCTGTTGTGGTTTGATTGAAATCCAGTTGTGTATCTGAACACAAGGCAAAGGTGTTTCTCTAAGCCTGCAACACTGGTGCCAGTTTCCAAAAGGTGATTGGGACTTTTCTTATATCTGGAGTATGTAAATACAACATAGAGATATTAATTGAAGCCATGTCTAGGGGCATTGGTTTTATGTGGATGAACTGTAGTTCCCATTTGTGTCCTAAGCCCACCTGGTGTGTTCCAGTTCATCATGATGTATAATCTGTGTTAGATAGCAGGAGTCATTCAACTGTGTTGGTTCTTTGGGTTTTACTTCTTCTATATAGTGGAGTGCTTTTTTTTTTAAATAAACTTTTATTGAAGTATATCATTCATACATGAACATTCATAAACAAAAAATATATAATAAATTTTATGAATTTAATAAGCAAACATTCATTATTAACTCCATGAGTTTACACAACATATTTAGTTCATAATAGCACAATCATACATATATGGTCAACTGATATTTGAGAAGGCCAACTAGCCTACTCAACTAGAACAGAATGGATGGCCTCTTCAACAAATGGTAGTGAAATTGTGAAGCATATGACAACATGGATGTACCTGGAGGATATTATATTGAGTGAAGCAAGCCCGACACAAAAGAATAAATATAGTATGATATGATTGTGCTATTATGAACTAAATATATTGTCTAAAATCATGGAGTTAATAAGTAGAATATAGGTTACCAGAAAAGAGAAGGAGGTTAGAGACTGGAAAGCTGAGGGTTAATCTCTGAAGAACTGGCTGAAAGGTTGTTTATAAATCTTTGGAAATGAATAAATATGATTAAAGCACATCATGGTGTTTGTAACTAGCAGTGTTATTGTATGAGTATGACAGTGATTGAAAGGGTAAGTCTAAGGTCATATATATTGCTAGAAGGAAAGCTAAAAACTCTAATGTGGGACTGTATAAGATAGTAAAACCACGTAAAATACAAATATGGGGGTTATTGCATATATAAGACTGATTTTACAAAATATAAATACAAATATACTAGAGAGAAGGAAAAAGAATAGCAGCTCTGTATAGCAGGTGAGGCATAGAGAGATTGAGAGGTGATGAGTTTTGTTTGTTTTTGCTTATTATTATTATTGCAGTAATGAAAGGGCTCTAGAAATGTTGAGGTGATGAATGCACAAATATGTGATTACACCAATACCATTGATTGTACTCTTTGGATGGATTTATGTTTTATTAATATGTAACAATAAAATTGATTAGTTAAAAAGAGATTAAAAAACAAAGCTACAGGGAGCGGATGTGGCTCAAGTGGTTGAGCACCTGCTCCCCACTTGGAGGTTCTGGGTTCTGTTCCAGTCACTCCTAAAAACAAAAAAATAAACTAACAAGCAAAACAAGTGGGAAAAAATAAATCAACAAGCAAAACAAGTAAAAAAAAACAAAACCAATGTGGCTCAGTGGTTGAGCACCCTCTTCTCACATCAGAGGTCCCATGTAAAATTTCCAGCCCAGCAACTCAAAAAAAGGAAACAAACACATGCATATCATCTTACAAGGCTGTATACGTCTCCTCACCACGAACACGATGCATTGTTGTGCATGTAAACATTTGTTACAAACTATGCAAGAATATTGTCAAAATATTATTACAGGGGAGAGGGGCAGGATGGCAGCAGATTAAGGAGCTCTAAGAATCAGCTCATCCTACAGGGCAGTAAGTAATCATCCAGAGCTCTCTAAAGCACCTGTTTGGGGGGCCCAGGAGATCAGAAAAACATCCTGCAATGTCCTTTTAGAATGGAAGGAGAAAACTGTCCATCTGCAGTGATAATTTGTGAGTACATCATTCTATACCATGGAGGCTGGTGCTCATCTTCTACTGGCAGTGCAAGCTGCCTCAGGATCTTTTCTGTGGCTGGATTTGGAAGCTCCATTTCCCAAAAATGGGGGAAGAAGAGACATTTGGGCATGGACTTCAGCTACTTATTAGTAAATTCAGCTGGCTAAAGTATAGTCCTAAAAATAGCTGAAGTTTGAACCTGTCCAAGTTGGAAAGAGGCTAGTGGCTGCCATTTTAACTCCCTGTCATAAGGTGAAGAAAGGCTGGCTGAAAATCACAGTGATGGTATGGTCTGGCTTCTTTCCACCCAGATAAGATTACAGAAGAAGACTCAGGTTCAGCACCACCTCTGGCACGGAGGAAGCAGGGGACAACCTGCACCACACTCTCCAGGCAACTTCAGGTGCTTTCACCTAGCAGAGAATGAATAGACAGACTCGTGGAGCTTCATCCCCACTGACAAGTGGGTTGTGAGGGGAGCTGTGTTTCCTCAGCCTTTCTGGGAAGATGTGGGAGGTTTTGACCAACAATGACTGGTTTGTTGAACACCTTTTGCTCTAACCCTGGGACCTTGACAATGGATAGGAGGGGAGCTGGTGTTTCTTCAGTCTTTCTGGGCAATTGCGTGTGCTTTCAGCCTGCACAGACTGGATACTTGGACACCTGTAGCTCTAGCCCTGCCCCCAAATAAAACAGAAGGGAAGCTGTGATTCCTCAGCATCTCTGGGGAACTTCAGGTGCTTTAGGCCCACATGGACTGGTTTGTTAAGCTCCTTTGGTTCCATCCCTGCCACCATAAGATAGGAGGGGGCTGGTGTTTTCCCAGCCTCTTTGTGCAATTGTGAGTATTTTCAGCCTGCACAGACTGGTTTATTGGGTACTTGTGGTTATATCCCCACCACTTAGAAGCAAAATGGATGGTAATTCCTCAGCCTTTCAGGGCAACTGCTGGTGCTTTTAGCCTTCATGGATTATATTGTTGAGCACATTGGAATATCTATTCCTACTCCTGGCAGTGGAGGGGGGGAGCCAGTGTTATGGTTGTCTATCTGGGCAACTGCAGTGATTTTTTTCCTGCATGTTTAGTTTGCTGCCTACACCTGCAGCTCTATCAACATCACAGGCAAGGGAGGAAGTGGCAAGAAGCTTCATCAGTCTTTCTGGGCAACTCAGATGGTCTTGGCCCACATGGCTTGGATTACTGCACTTGGCTGGGACTCTGTCCCTTCCACTGGCAGAGGAGAAATGTGGGAGAAGCTTCATTTGTCCCTTGAGCAACATGGGCAGCTTCAGCCTCCACAGCTTACAGTACCAACTATATCCTCATATTTTACTACACAACAAGCAAGGCAAAAAGATCAAGTCAGACCTGAACTAAACAGAGAAACTGTACCCAGAATAAATACATCTAATAAGCCAGAGGTCAAGACACGAAGAAAAAAATCAAAATCCATACCAAGAAACAGGAAGATATGGCTGAGTCAAAGGAACAAAGTAAGCCTCCAGATGACATAAATGAGTAGACACCACTAAACATAGATGTTCAAACAAATCTTATTAATAAATTCAATGAGATGATTAAAGAGATTAAAGATATTGAGAAGACACTAGGTGTGCACAAAGGAGGACTTGAAAGCTTACATAGAAAAATAGGAGATATTATGGGAATGAAAATCACAATAAATGAGATTTAAAATAGACTGTAGGTATATAACAGCTGATTTGGGGATGCAGAAGAAAGGTTCAGTGAGTTTGAAAATATGGCCTCTGAAAGCAGACATACAAATGAATGGGTAAAGAAAAGAATGGGGAAAAAATAAACAGGGTCTCAGGGAACTGAATGACAACAAGAAGTGTGAATGGATTTACATGTCATGGATGTCCCAGAGGAGAAGAGAAAGGAAAAGGAACAGAAGAAATATTTGAGGAAATACAGGTTGAAAATTTCCAAATCCTATTGAAGGACAAAGATATCCATGTCCATGATACACAATATATTCACATTTGAATGAATCTGAATAGACCCATTTTAAGACACATACAAATCACAATGTCAAATGCCAAAGACAAAGAGAGAATTCTGAGAGCAGCAAGAGTAAAGGAAGGCATCATATCACTTCTAAGACCTCACTTTAGACCAAAGAATACCAATATATTGAAAGCAAAAGGTGGAAAAAGATATTTTATGCTTGCAACAACCAAGTTTTAAAAAAGCGGGAGTAATTACACATATATCAGATGAAATAAACTATAAAAGCAAAACTGTTATCAGAGACAAGGAAGTACAAAATGCGTTAATAAAAGGGGAAAATTATCAGGAAGAACTAGCAATCAAAAATGTATATACAGCTAACAAGGATGCCCTAAAATACATGAGGCAAACACTGGCATAACTGAGGTGGGAAATAGATGTCTCTACAGTTATAGTTGGAGACCTCAAAACAGCACTGTAAACAATGGACAAAACAGCTGGACAGAAGATCAATAAAGGAAGAGAAAGCTTGAATAATATGATAAATGGACTAAACCTAATAGACATATACAGAACACTGCACACCAGAACAAAAAGATATACATTCTTCTGAAGTGCTCAAGGATCTTACTTCAGGATAGACCATATGTTTGGGCACAAAGAAGTTCTCAATAAATTCAACAAAATAAATTATACAAAACACTCTGATCATAATGGAATAAAGTTGGAAATCAACAACAGGCAGAAAAAGGGAAAATTCACAAATTTATGGACAATTAAACAGCACACTTAAAGAATCAGTGGGCCTAAGAAGAAATTGCAAGAGAAATCAATAAAAATCTTGAGACGAATGAAAATTGGAACACAATTTAATAAAACCTATAGGATGCAGGAAAGGCAGCACAGAGAGAGAAATTTATAACTCTCAAATCTTACATTGAAAAAGAGGAAAAAGCTAAATTCTGTGACAGACTATATAGCTGGAAGAAGTAGAAAAAGAACAGCAAACTATTCCCAAAGTAAGCAGAAAGAATAAAATATTACAGATCAGAACAGAAAAACAATGGAGAGAACTTTAAATAACAAAAGTTCATTCTTCAAGATGATTAATGAAATTGGCAAAACCTTAGCAAGACTCTCAAAGGAAAAGAGAGAGAAAAGGCAAATAAATAAAATTTAAAAAAGGAAAACAGGGACATTACTACTAACCCCTCAGAAATAAAAGACATCATAAAAGGATATTATGAACAACTCTATGCCAGCAAATAGGCAATGTAATTGAAACGGGAAAATTCCTAGGAACATATTAACAACCTACACTGACCCTAAAAGAAATAGAAGACCTAAATAAACCAATCACAAAAGATTGAAATAGTCATCAAACAACACCCAAAAATGAAACCCCAGGAACAGACAGTTTCACACATTAGTTCTCCTGGGCATTAAAAGAAGTCTTAATGCCAATCTTACTCAAAATATTTCCAAAAGATTGAAAAAGAAGAATGCTACTAAACTCACTCTATTGAAGCATTATCACCCTAATACCAAAGCCATATAAAGATATGAAAACTGAAACTTATAGACACATTTCTCTTATGAGTATAGATGCAAAAACCCTCAATGAAATAATTGCTAATTGATTCCAGAAATGAACTAAAATAATTATTCATCATGATCAAGTGGTTTTTATATAAGGCATTCAAGGGGAGTTCAACACAAGAAAATAATGAGCATAATACATGACATTAATAAGTCAAAGAAAAACTACATGAGCCTATTGATTGACACAGAAATGGTATTTGAAAAAATAGAGCATCCTTTCTTAATAAAAATAATATAAAAGATAGGAATTGAAAGAAACTTTGTCAACATAGTAAAGTGCATATATAAATATCCCATAGATAACAGTATACTCAATGTTGAAAAAAATGAAAGCTTTCTCATTCACATTGGGAAAAAGAAAAGGATGTCCACTGTCACAACTGTTATTCCATACAGTGCTAGAGATTCTAGGTGGAGCAATCATGCAAGAAAAAGAAATTAAACGCACCCAAATATTAAAAGAAGAAAAAAAAAAACTTTTGTTATTTAGAGATAATATGATCCTATACCTAGAAAAACCTGAAAAATCTACAAAATCTTGATAGAGCTAATGAACGATTTCAATAGCGTGTCAGTATACAAGATTAATACGAAAAAATCAATAGTGTTTTTATACACTAATAATGCACAATCTGAGAAGGCATTTAGGAAAATAATTCTATTTATAATAGTGAATAAAATAATCAGGCAGTTGGGAAGATGGTGACAGTTTAGGAGGGCACTCATTGAATCACTCTCTGAGGATGTCTGATTGGGCACAGGGTCCTGCCCAGGGGTCTGTGCTAGAGGCACATGCAACAAGAAACTTAGGAACATTGCTCTGGAGGGAGCTGGATGGCACAGATTACTTGGGAAGGATTTGTGAATTTTTTCCCTGCCAGTGGTGATAAACACAGACGGCTAAGTCCCACCCTCAGGGAAAAAGGCTGCTTTGAGCCATGACTCCCGCTGGCACCCTGGTGAGAGGGAGTGTTCTCTGAGAGTGGGAGGATTCTGGTGGAGGTTTGAGATGGCTTTCTTTTCTGAGGATTTTGCTGCCTGGAACAATTTGTAGCTTTGGGGAACAAAATAGTTGGCTTGAAGCAAGACCAGGCTGAGGGGAGTGGTGAATCTGCTGAGGAAGGTTGATTTACCTAGCTCCCCAGGAGTACACCCCAACCCCTGCTGGAAACCGGGTGAGAGGGAGTATTCTCCAAGAGTGGGAGGGTTATGACAGAATGGGGAGAGGGGTTTCCTTTCTGTGGATTTGACTGCATGGAAACCCTAATAGATTTGGGGAACAGATAAGCCTGCTTGAAGCAGCCCCAGGCTGAAGAAGCCTGATGTACCCAACAGCCTGGTGATACTCAGGCTTAGCACCAGAGTGGGCAGAGTCAGCAAATTTTATCATTCTGCACTAACTAGCATCAGAGCTTCAGCTCCCCTGAGGAGGCCAGGAAGTGGGAAGTGCTTGATTAGTGTCCACAAGCATAGTTAGGGTCCCCTCAGTGAAGGGGGTTGTTTAGAAGACGACATATTTTCAGTCCATTATTTCACCAAAAAAAAAAAAAAA